>CM061142.1:443632856-443830064 GCA_030789695.1 Scilla litardierei | reverse complement strand
GAGATCTTCGGACACCTTCACATCGCGAAAGGATCAACTGCCAAACAACTTCGATCGACCACCGAGCCAGCCGCGGATGCGGTCGGCGATGATTACCAAACTCAAAATGCACATGAGCTTCTCTCTCTAGAAAAGAATGAGAGAGAGAGAGACGAAAACTCATCATCATATGTGTGTGTGTGTGTGTGTGTGTGTGTGTGTGTGTGTGTGTGTGTGTGTGTGTGTGTGTGTGTGTGTATTGGAGAATATGCGTGTATCTTTATTGATTTCACAAAAATGTACAGGGCTCAAGAAGTTGAGGATGGAAGTTACAGTAAGAGGGATAGAGAACATGTGCCTTCTCCCACCATACTTAACACCATCCTTTACCCAAGGAACCTAAGAAGAAAACAAAATACAAGAAAAAATCCAAAAAAATACAAGACCAACATATTACCCTAACAACCCCCAATTTGATAGGGGCCCAATCTCAGCATCATCCTGATCCCACTCTAAGTTCCTCAAAACGATTCTGACATCAACAGCTATATCCTCAAAGAGTAGATTCTGAATCCGGCTCATCCCCTCAAAAACCCTCATGTTCCTTTCTTTCCAGGTGTGCCATATCATTGTAGCTAGAACTGTCTTAGCCAGAATGCCCCCAATATCCTTCGTGTGATAATAAGCTAAGAAAAAATCACACACCCCTGAGAGTGTGTCATGTGGAGCCCTAGTGATCCCCAACCTTAGGAAACTCCTGCAAAGGAGATAATTAGTATAACTACACTCAAAAAGATATGATCTACATTTTCATGTGCAAGATCAGAGCATAGAACACAAAAGGGGGAAGAGGACACTCCCTAGTGGACAAGTTTGTCTTGAGTGAGAATCTTCCCATGGAATGCACACAAAAGAGTAATAGCCATTTTTGGTATATGCCCCTGATACCAGACCACCTTGTAATAGGGAAATAAGGGCCTAATAGAACAAGAACCAGCCTAAATGTCATGCAAAGAAGGGGAATTTGAACACCAAGTCCAAGAATCTTCCCCAGGAAGGAGAACGACCGAATCAATGATATGTTTAATAGGTAAAAGCACGGGGGACTCAACCCATCCCTCCGTAGCCCAGTACTCACATACCATTCTCCTTTCCTCCCCCATAGGAACATTATATGTGTCATAAAGAGGACTACAATGGAGCCAATTATCATACCAGAATAGAGTAGTGGCTCCATCTCTGACCAAATGTTTTGTAAGTCTCTTAGTGAACTCACGGCAATGTAATATAAACTTCCAAGTCCCAGACTGCAAAGGACTAGCCTTGGCCAAGCAAAAACCCCCACTATTCATATACTGCCGCCTCATATAGGACGCCCAAATGCATCATGAGTGAGCATGCGCCATGTCATTTTAACCCCATAAGCGGTATTTAATTCAGTAATCCTTCTGAGCCCCACACCTCCCTCCTGCTTAGGAGCACACAAATCATCACAAGCCCACACATGGGATTTCCCCCATATGAACTTCTTGCTAATGAAATTAAGCATATTTAAAACCGATTTGGAACACAATAGGCCTGCAACCAAAAAGCAACTATTCCATATATAACCGTTCTGACAAGCTTAATATGCCCAGCAATAGAAAGCAGGGATGAAGACCATCCCTGCAACCTGCTTCAGCATCTGTCAAGTAACTGGAATACATGGACGATTTGGGATATTTATGTTGGATCTGGATCGTAGCCTAGAGGAGGGGTGAATAGGCTAATAGAAATTCTCGTGCAACCCACGAGAAAACACAAGCAGTTATAGGCACATGCAGGGTAATAAAATAGCAATCACAAAGTACGCACAGATATACCCTGGTTCGGTCGTCCCCATGACCTACTCCAGCCCCCGAAAGCAAATACTAGATAGATGTGTAATCCTGTACAGCTACAATGAGTCAAGATCCCAAATCTACTCTCACCTAGCTCGTACGCACACCACGTGCTTTACACTCTCAATCTAGTCAGATGCTCTCCCTCCGTGACGACTCCCAAAGTCGTCAGGTCCGCAAAAAGTAACACAAAAGGTAAAGTTGTTTTCCCTACAGAGATCACAACAACTACACAAATAATATAATAAGAAAGTTCAGAAATGCTCAGTTTGTGTAGCGGTATTCGTCTCTGTCAATCGGCGTAGGTCAAATCTGAATCTGACAAGTTGTAGAAGTCCCCTTGGCTGCGGCAGCTCAAGTTACGGCAAGTTGAACGATCAAACTAGCTTGCGGCCTTTACCTTGCACCAATAATTAATAGCCTCTCCAATTAATTTGAATGGTCACTTTCTTTTCTCAGTTTTCTGTTAGCAACCACCACTTCAAATAATCAACACTTTCTCTCAATCCATTTATTCAATTGCACAGCCAGTTTTTTTTCTGCTCTGATTGCATGTGTTCTTCACCTTGTGGCTGAGGGATGCTTAGGGAAGTCACACCCTTGTGCTGGAAGTGTCGTTGGATTGAGGATGTCACGGCAATGAAAAGTCACGGCAAGAGCTTCTCGTTATGGCAGTGAAGCTTCTCGTTATGGCAGCGAAGAGATCACAGGAGCATGGAGTCCTCTGGTAATGAAGAGACCTTGTCGATGATGACTCGAGTTGATGTCGCAGGAGCAAGGTCAGTTGACGGTAGCGATGAAGGAGAACTTTGGAAATGAGAGGCGAGCTTCACGGCGTAAAATATGTTGATGGCGATGAGCGTGATCCACGGCAGCAAGTTGCTCGACTCACGGTAGCTTTGGGATAACCCGGTATTTAGATTTTTACGCCGCTGCTCAAAAGAATTTCTCTCCAAAAAATTTTCCAGGCCGTGCTCCCTGCTAGGTTTGTAAAAGTGAGAGCAATGCACATGGGCTTTGGGTTATTAGTAAAGGGCTTTTGGTTTGTGCTCCTTTAAAAAAATATGGCACTGTGCACTTGTTTTTTTAATGATAGGCTCACCAAAACAAAACCAAAAGAGATATAATGGCCTGGGCTTATTTCGGTTATTAGTGTTTTTTTTGTTTTTAAAAAAAATGGAATCAAAGAGGACATGGCCTGTGTGTGTTTTTTTGATGCGTGAGTGCTCCTCTTGTGTTTTTTTGATGCGTGAGTGCTCCTCTTTTTTGGGCCTTGGGGAAAAAAAATTCTTTTGTGAGGATTTCAAAAGGGGTTTGTAGTTTGGACTTGGTTCGATTTTGATCTTGTGTGAGCACTTGTAAATATGAATCAAACCATTTGATTGTCTCCTCATTCCCATCACATTGACCAAGTCCTTCCGTGAATTAGTCGCACGTTCACTGTTCCTGAAACACTTAACACACACGTTAAAACGTTCACACACGTTTGTTATCATCAAACAAGAAGTTCATATATCGTTGCTACCAACAATCTCCCCCTTTTGATGATGACAAACTAAGTATAAGATTTGAGCAATAATGTTCCAAATAGTGTGTGTGAAAGTGTGATGAAAGAGGGTGGACATGCAATGATATATAATGGTGTGAGTGATATGCCAGGTTGACAATATGCATGCTCCCCCTATTTTTTTTGCTCCCCCAAAATCCATTAGAGCTCCCCCTTAATCAAACAATCATATTTTTACGAGCATTACAAAGATAGTACCAAATGCCAAATACCAAGCACACCAAGTACCACAAATACCAAATCTTACCAAGTACCACAAATACCAAATCTTCCCAAATTTTTCTCCCCCTTTGTTATCATCAAAAGCCATACCACGAAGTCAAAATCATATAGCATGTAAAAAGAGAGTATTATTAACCATTACCAACAATTGCATGCATACACTCATAGAATAATCAAGTCAAAATCCAATGAAATTAAACAACGAAGACTTCAACACCAACGTGTACGTGTAATGATTAAAATTGAAGCACAAAGGGAGAATCATTTAAGAAAGTCAACCAAAACCAATCCTCATTTTCCAAATAACATTCTATCACCTCGGATTGATTTTTCCCACCTCATTAAAAATGAGTTCAAGGTACCACACCCCAAAATATAGCCTATAAGGACTCTTAGATGTGAGGGTGGCATTGTTTGACGAGTAAATACACCAACGCTAAAGTTTACCCATAAAGCTTATGTTGGATACTCGTGTGTAATACCGTTGCCAAGGATTGTATCCATTTTTCATACAGAGCAATTATTCTTCTTTTTCATTTTTTTAAAATACTTATAACATCACTTTCTATTGCTTAATTTTTTATCCATGGCAAGGTATATCATATCCCTTAGATTTTCAGTTAAGTTTTCCTCCTACATTCACATTCCCAATTTCATAAACGATATCTCCAAAAGAGCAACAATAATAATACATGTGGAAGTGAAAAAGGAGGTGTAGAATTCAAGTTATTTTCACTCATTGAATATGCCATGACTATTTAGAAAGATGAACATGCACATGTGGCAAAAGAAATAATACACCAATTTCTACATAAATATGAAAATCATTCATGAAGACTTCTTTTAATGAATTAAAGAGAAAGAAACACATTGAAGCACCAATTTTTTTTAAAATTTCTTTTTTTTGTTTTTATGCATGAAGTACTAAAGCAAACATGAGATGCAATCACACAAACAAAAAAAATCATGCACACACCAATGCAACTACTAGCACACAAACAAAAAAAATCATGCACACAAAAAGCTATGAAGGTATGCATTAAGTTCAAAGAGATATATATCTTCACGTCCCCGTTTGACTAAGGAGCTAAAAAATAATGAGACATTCAATTTATCACTCCTCGTCAAATTTCTATCCACCTACAAAAGGGGTGTCGTGTGTGACCTTGGAATCTAACAAGGTCCACTAGTGTTAGTCAACAAAGATTTAGGAACCCATATTTGTTTGAATTTAATATTGGAGTTCCTATATTTGCATTGATACGATGTGTGACCAACACTATCACATGTATAACACTTTGCTTAAACATTTTTAGCAATGGAAGGCACATTGTGAAATTTTTTATACTTAGGCTTTTCAACATTTTTGCACTAAATCCAAGGCCACGCCTATTATTGCCATACAATTGATTTCCAAGAATGATATCCAAATTTTGTTTTCCTATGGAAAATCTTTTTAATGACAATTCTAGGGTGGTGAATTTGGATTTCAAGATATTGTTTTCATTCACAAGCAAAGTGCGTTTACTAATGAAAGCTCGCTTGTTTTCCTCTTCTTTCTTTTCAAAATCCCTCATTTTTTGTTTAAGTTCAAGATTTAGCATGTTAATCTTTTTAGAGAGCAATTCATTTTCAACTTCCAGCTTTATTTTATCTTGCTTATACATGCTAATTCCTTTAAAAAAGAGGGACATGAAAGACAGTCAATTTTTTCAGGCAAGCTAGCTTTCTCCTTATTTAACATGTCAATTGTAGTGTTACATGCAACAATTTCAATTTTCGGTTTTTCAATTTCCTTAGACATGTCATACTCAAATTGTTGCATATCAAAGTTATCATTCCTATAACTATCCACATCAGCTTCTAGCTCATTAATAGTATTTTGCATTCCTTTCAAGATTTCTAACAATTCAGCTTTAGTGGGAGATCCTACCTTATTATGTTTGGCCATTAATGCCATGCCGAAGTGGATTTCAAGTTCCTCCTCCTCATCATCAGCTTCGCTATCCATGTCCCACGTCAGAACTTTCGTTTTTCCTTTTGCAACTTGAGCTGTGTGTTGTTGTGGGCAATCTTTTATGTGGTGCCCTTTCTTCCTGTATTTAAAACATTCGCTTCTATTAATAGCTTTCTGATCAGAGGAATTTCTAACAAAATTAGAATTATTAGAACGAATGAACCTTTTTCCCATCTCAGCTCTTCCTTGATCAGTCTGAATGTATCTCCTGAAGTTTCTGACCATTAAAGCTTGCTCTTCATCAAGATCGTCGTCGTTAGCTTGAAGAGCTAATGGTGTCGAAGCTTTGGTCTTCTCTTCGGGTTTCTCTCTGGCTTCTATACTCTGCAACTCAAGCTCGTGTGACATTAGGTTGCCTATCAAGTCCTCCACTTTCATTGTTGATAAGTCCTTAGCTTCTTGAATAGCGGTGACTTTAGGCCTGAACGAGCTTGGTAGTGCCCTTAAGATCTTTCGTACCTGTTCATGGCTAGAGTATGTCTTACCAAGTGAACTGGATTTGTAGATGATGTCTGTGAACCTCGCAAACATCTCTTTCACAGATTCTGTTGGTAGCATGCGGAAGCTCTCATATTCTGTGCAAAGCAACGCAAGTCTGGATTCCTTCACTTGCGATGTTCCCTCGTGTGTCACCTCCAAAGTATGCCAGATTTCCTGCGTAGTTAGACAATGTGAGATACGATTAAACTCAAATTTATCAAGAGAGCATATAAGCGCATTCATACCTTTACCATTAAGTGTATAAAGTTTCTTATCAGCTAAATCCCACTTGTCTTTAGGCTTAATCATAACAGTGTCTTCAATTTTAATAGTGGGTAGACTATAACAATTTTCAATAATATCCCACACATCATAATCTACAAACACCAAGTAGATTTTCATCCTAGCCTTCCAATATGCAAAGTCTACACCGTTAAACTTAGGGGGACGGGCTATAGACTGACCTTCAACAAATGCACAATCAGATATATTCATGGTCATAAAATCAAATCTGGACTAGATCCTCTAAACTGGCTCTGATACCACTTGTTGGATCTGGATCGTAGCCTAGAGGGGGGTTGAATAGGCTAATAAAAATTCTCGTGCAACCCACGAGAAAACACACGCAGTTATAGGCACATGCAGGGTAATAAAATAGCAATCACAGAGTACGCACAGATATACCCTAGTTCGGTCTTCCCCACGACCTACTCCAGCCCCCGAAAGCAGATACTAGATAGATTTGTAATCCTGTACAACTACAATGAGTCAAGATCCCAAATCTACTCTCACCTAGCTCGTACGCACACCACGTGCTCTACACTCTCAATCTAGTCAGATGCTCTCCCTCCGTGACGACTCCCAAAGTCGTCAGGTCCCCAAAAAGTAACACAAAAGGTAAAGTTGTTTTCCCTACAAAGATCGCAACAACTACACAAATAATATAATAAGAAAGTTCAGAAATGCTCAGTTTGTGTAGCGGTATTCGTCTCTGTCAATCGGCGTAGGTCAGATCTAAATCTGACAAGATGAAGAAGTCCCCTTGGCTGCGACAACTCAAGTTGCGACAAGTTGAACAATCAAACTAGCTTGCGGCATTTCCCTTGCACCAATAATTAATAGCCTCTCCAATTAATTTGAATGGTCACTTTCTTTTCTCAGTTTTGTGCTGGCAACCACCACTTCAAATAATCAACACTTTCTCTCAATCCATTTATTCAATTGCACAGCCAGTTTTTTTATGTTCTGATTGCATGCGTTCTTCACCTTGTGGCCGAGGGATGCTTGGGGAAGTCACGCCCTTGTGCTGGAAGTGTCTTGGGATTGAGGATGTCATGGCAATGAAAAGTCACGGCAAGAGAGGTGAGGTGCGGCAGCAAAGCTTCTTGTTATGGCAGCGAAGAGATCACAGAAGCATGGAGTCCTCTGGCAACGAAGAGACCTTGTCGACGAAGACTCGAGTTGATGTCGCAGGACCAAGGTCAGTTGATGGTAGTGAGGAAGGAGAACTCCGGCAACGAGAGGCGAGCTTCACGGCATAAAAGATGTTGATGGCGATGAGCATGATCCACGGCAGCAAGTTGCTCGACTCGCGACAGCTTTGGGATAACCATGTATTTAGATTTTTGCGCCGCTGCTCAAAAGAATTTCTCTCCAAAAAATTTCCCAGGCCGTGCTCCCTGCTAGGTTTGCAAAAGTGAGAGCAATGCACATGGGCTTTGGGTTATTAGTAAAGGGCTTTTGGTTTGTGCTCCTTTAAAAAAATATCACACTGTGCACTTGTTTTTTTAATGATAGGCTCACCAAAACGAAACCAAAAGAGATATAATGGCCTGGGCTTATTTCGTTTATTAGTGTTTTTTTTGTTTTCAAAAAAAATGGAATCAAAGAGGACATGGCCTGTGTGTTTTTTTTGATGCGTGAGTGCTCCTCTTGTGTGTTTTTTGATGCGTGAGTGCTCCTCTTTTTTGGGCCTTGGGGAAAAAAAATTCTTTTGTGAGGATTTCAAAAGGGGTTTGTAGTTTGGACTTGGTTTGATTTTGATCTTGTGTGAGCACTTGTAAATATGAATCAAACCATTTGATTGTCTCCTCATTCCCATCATATTGACCAAGTCCTTCCGTGAATTAGTCGCACGTTCACCGTTCCTAAAACACTTAACACACACGTTAAAACATTCACACACATTTGTTATCATCAAACACGAAGTTCATATATCGTTGCTACCAACAATTAGCTGAAAGAGGAAGCCCCAAATAAGTAGTGAATGACTGCACCCTCCGTATACCAAAAATATCCGCTAGATACCCAGGTTCTTTGGCCCCTTTGCTGAAAATACCCGCACATTTGCTCCAATTAACCTCAAGACCAGACAGATTTTTGAATGTAGTGAGAAGGTCCTTTAAGCCCTCAAAGGACTTTGCATTAGCGCGGCAGAAAACAAGCAAATCATCAGCAAATATAAGATGAGTAACTACCCCCACTCTCTTCATGGGAGAGATGCTACCAGTAACCATGGTACGAGCCATAAGAAGGGAAAAAGCCTCTATAACAATCACAAATAGGTTTGGAGAGAGAGCATCACCCTACCTCAACCCTTTATTGGATTGGAACATACCATATGGGAAGCCATTAACCATAACGGAAAAAGAGGGAGTGGATATACATTCCCCTATCCATCTAATGAATTTATGCTTGAATCCCATCCGATGGAGCATAAAGTATATGAACTCCCTATTCACGCTATCAAAGGCCTTGCGAAGATCCAGTTTACGTCAAGCACGGCCACCCATGGGGTTATTAAAGTCCATAATGTGTTCATGAGCCAACAGAGCACAGTCTGCTAAAAGACACCCTTTTAAGAAAGCGACCTGATTCGGGGATATGAGCTCAATAACAGCCCTCCTCAACCTGTTACACATAATTTTGTTGATGATTTTATAAAAGCACATTGCAACAAGAGATGGGCCTATAATCCCTAAGCCCGGTAGCATTAGAATTTTTAGGAATCAGGTTCAGGAATGTAACATTAATCTGCTATAGGATTCTGCCAGAACGAAAAAAGAGAGGACCGCATTGGTAACATCTCTGCCAACCACATTCCACGAGTTCTGATAAAAGAAGCTATTGAACCCATCCGGCCCAGGGGTCTTATCCCCATTTATCTGAAAAATAGCATTCTTCACTTCTTCCTCACAGACCAGCCGTTCAATCCAACAAGCAGCCTCCCTAGTGAGAATTCTCTTTGTTGTGAGATAAAGAAAAACTCTCTAATAGTCCTCCTGATTATAAAGGCTGCTGTAGAAAATAGGTCCATCAATTTTGATTTTGTTAATATTATCATTACACGACCCATCAGCAGCGATAAGGTGCCCCAGACTGTTATGGCTTTGACGAGCCTTCATGGCTGTATAAAAGAAACGAGTGTTACGATCCCCAAGGTGTAACCAGTTTTGTCTACTCTTCTGTCTCAGATTTGCTTCCTCAATATCAATGGCATCAGCCAATTGATTGATAAGGAAATGTTCTTTCTCCTGTTTATCAACACAAGAACTCAAGTCAAGGCCTTTCTGAATAGAATCAAGCTCATCACGGCATTTAGAGACATTGTTAGAGTCCCTAAGATTTTCCCCCAAGCGTTTCAACCCATGTTTAAGATTCTTAAGTTTGGCAACAAGAAGAATCATCGGACAACCCCTAACTTCGGTGCGCCAATGAGCAGTTAAAGCAATCATGTACTCAGGAGCTTGTTCCATAAATTAAAGAATTTGAATGGTTTGGGATCCGAACCGATCTTGGAATGAAGGTGAATAATAAGCGATGAATGATCGCTAGTACCCCCCGCCGCATATTCACAGTAAGATGCAGGTAGCATATCAATCCATTTACAATTGCAGAAAGATCTATCAAGCGTGGCATTAATACGATTAGTGCCGATACTTCTATTGGTCCAGCTTAAGGAATTTCCAATAGTTTTGAGTTCCATCAAAGCACTAGGGCTAATACAGGCGTTGAATTCATCAACCATATGCCCAATAATCGGCCTCCCACCCACTTTGTCCTTGGCGTATCTGACACAATTAAACTCCCCACTAATCAGCCAAGGCAAGTTTTTATATTTAATAGTGCTCGCCAGAATAGACTCCCATATGGCCCTTCTTTCTTGGGAATTATTAAGAGCATAGACCATCGTGCCCACCATACTAAACCCTGCGACATTGGTACAAAGGATAGTAAGGTGCTGCGCAGAGATATCATCAACAACACAATCCCAGACATTAGGGTCATACATTACAACAATGTGACCTTTCGGATGCTTACTCCGATTATTAATGGATAACCAATTTTTCGGAAAACATTTGAGTATCCGATGAGAGTTCTTCTCAATAACTTTCGTTTCCAGTAAACCAACCAGGGAGGGAGCGAATTTACGCAAACGAAACTTAAGGTCACAATGCCTCGTAGCATTGTTAAGGCCGCGCGTATTCCATATGAACAACACCATATTTAATGGGCGTTTGATGAGGGGACATTCACACCCCCCTTTATACGTTCACTTTTGCGAACAACTTTTATCACTAATCATATAGCCTATTACCTATAACACTTTAAGTTTGGGTCTGCGTATATATATCACTAGAAATTACCCGTGCACATAGTGCACATGGATCAAAGGCAAAACACACACGAGTCAGAAACTGCACACATCCGAAAATGAGAGGGAAGTGTGGGTTTGTGTGTGAGAATCGTCGGGCGGTAAAAGGGGGGAAGGCGGGGCCTAATTGCAAAAAAACAAAGGGTCAAAGTGGGAAAAAACAGACGGCGTACCCGTAAATAGGTGGAAAAGAGAGTGGTTTTTGGTTGTATGGAAAAGCAATGGCTAGCTCGTAATTCATGGGAAGAGGATGAGGTTTTATTTGGATGCATCATAAAAAAATCATAACCCACACCCAATCTCCCACCCATACCCAATTGGGCTTATAGTTGGATATCATATAAATATAAAGTTAGGCTACGCTTTAGGGCTAGGGTTAGTGTTAAGGTTAAAATGAGTCACAGAGTGGAGTTTATCCTTTATTCATGCCAAGCATGCACATGTGAATGCGAAAATGAAGGGCGCGAGCTCTTGGCAGAGTCTGCCCAGAGATCTGGGTAGAGTCTGCCCAGTAGTAAACTAGGCAGACTCGGCCTTGTAATCTGGGCAGTAGTCTGCCCAGTAAACTGGGCAGACTCTGCCCAGAGCACACACCCTTCGTTTTTGCATTCACACGTGCACTTAAGTGCACGCTTAGCATGCTTGGCTCTGCCCAGTTTCTAGGCAGTTTCTGGGCAAACTCAAATTTTGGGCAGTTTCTGGGCAAACTCAAATTTATGTATTTCTTTTCATGCTATATAATTTGGTGTGTTTACTCGTTTAATATTTTTTGTTTTACCGTCTAAGTTATTAAAATTATTTAGTAGGGTCAACATGGCGAGAGCAGTCCTTCAGGACCTGAGGGTGGCAGCGGTGGCGATGGACGGCAAGGGGACGATGTAGGTATTGGCGAGGGGAGCGGGCTTGGGGGCGATGGTAGCGGGCATGGGGACAATGGTAGTGGGCATGGGGACGATGGTGGCGGTCGATGACGGACATGGAGATGGTGCGGGCTTGGGGACGTTGGCGGTGTAGCATGGAGGATGTTATTTTTTATTGTTTTTATATGTTTATTCATTTAAACTGCGGACATGGAGGCCAGATATGTATTATATAATATATTTGCTCGATTTTAATGAATTTGTGTGCATTTAATTTTAATTAGTTGTTTGCTTTATTTTGTTGTATACATGTACTTATTTGATTGTTATAAATGTATATTGTATGTAGGAAATTCTGTAATTTTTTAAAATAATTTTTAAACTATCAGACACGGACATATCCGTGGTCGAAAGTACTAGACGGCCATGGCAATGTCCGTGGCCGGTAGTTATCGACCACTGATAATATTCACAAAGTTGACGATTTTGTGCATATAATCTGTGGCCAATAAAGTAATGGCCAGTGTCATTTCCGTAGCCGATGCTTATTTATGGCCACAGAAAATTCCGTGGCTGAAGGGTTTCACCCACGGATTTTATGCACGGTTTACGTCAACTTTGTGCATATCATCCGTTGCTGATAACTATCGGCCACGGACCTTCCCGTGGCCGTATAGCACTATCGACCAAGGATTTGTCCATGGCCGATAGTTTTATATAGTCTTTTATTCGAATTATCGACCACAGATATCTGTGGGCATTATTCCGTGGCAGATTATCGGCCACGGAATGTTCTGTGGGCAAAGGGGGTATCAGCCACTACGGTATCGACCACGACTTTTCGGCCACGGAATTTTTTTCCGTGGCCGTAACTTTTCCGCCACAGCATGCCGGCTTTCATCCACGGATTTTTCTGTGGCTAAAAGCCGGATATGTAGTAGTGACTCATGTTTATCGATAATGTGTTTAATGCTATTGCAGAGGTCGACACATCACAACAAACCATAAAATTGTTGGAAGAAAGTACGAAGAAGCACAGGTTGAACCACAACCCATGGAAACATAAATGATCAAGGAGAGCAACTCTAGTGAAGATGAGAGCGACTCAAGTGAAGAAGAAGAAGAGGAAGAGCAGCCTGCAAATAAAATATGCATGATGACACATCAAAATGACCAAGAAGAGGCAAGTGACACTAACTCGGATAATGAAGAAGAAGTTGATTTAGAAGTTGAGTACGAGAAATTATATAGGGCATTTAAAAAATTAAGAAAGAATAATAAAGAGTTAGAAAAATCTCATTGAACTTTGATTAATGATCATGATGAACTCAAAACCAAGCATGATATCTTGATACCTGATCATGATCGTCTTAAAGATTAATATGATGATTTATCTAGTGATGATTTAAAGTTAGATAGAAATGTTTCATCTCAAGATCATAATGATGCTTGCACATTATTGAATGATTATGAATGTTTAAAATTCAAGCATGATGGATTGGTATGCAAATATGACAATTTAGTATGTAAGTATGATTCTTTGCTTTGTAGTCATAATTTATTGAAGGATGGGAATGCGTATGTATTTCAAATTTGAATGATAAAATTGATATGCTTCCTAGTGACTTATGCACGAGTAAGATTAAGAATAATGAGTTAATTCTTAAGCTTGATATGTTTAATAAAAATCCAAATGCAAAAGCCACTTATTCACACACCAATGTTTAAACAACACATTGTAGTGATAAGAATGCTAAATCATTTCATGGACATACTGACCATGTTAAGAAACACCATGCGTTTATTTATGGTAATTATGCTAGATCACATGCACACAATGCAGCACATGTGACACACACACACGAATCACAATCATACCCCACACAAACACATTGACACATCTTAAGTTATGCACCATGCTAAAATCATTGTTAGAAAGCATGATAATGTGATTTGGGAGCCTAAGGATTTGAATGAGTATGATAAGAATGTTTACATCCACAATGTTGTTAAAACATGCACGATTATCATGATTTTACTTATATGCATATGAAAGCAAATTCATATCGGATTTGGAATCCTAATGGTTAGTTAACTTTTGAACCTTTGCTTTGGGGAATTGATGTGTGGTTATTATGTACATATTTTATGCTTAGTTCATGTGCATTTCACACCATTTCATCCCCCGTCCCACTATATTTTCCCCGTTTAAGTTCCTTTTTTACTATTGGGTATCTCATGTGTATTATATGAGAAAAAAATGGAGTTTTGGACCCTGGAGTGGGAGATAAAGTGATATAACGAATGGAGAAGTAACGAGAACTAATACCAAAAGGAAAAGAAGATAAAATGCAACACGCGACTGTGTGGTTCACTCCACGCAGCTGCATCACCAGGACAAATTGAAGAGAAACAAAAACCCATTCGATGCGGTCGCCTGCATATATGAAAATATTGCATCACTATGGAGCTGAAGAGAAGAAATTATATATCGACGCGGTCATTTTGTTTACGACGCGATCGCGTTTATCCGAGTTGCTGCTGGGGGCCAAACAGTCGTCCAAAAGACCATTTTGATGAGGATTTTGAAGATGCCGAATGCCAAACGATGCAGTCATGTGGATCAAGATGCGGTCACATCAACTGAAATCCAGAAACATCAACTTACACAAATTGGGCGACGCGACTGCGTCGATCTCGACGCGACCGTGTCGAATAGAGCCCCTAAGGGTTTTGAGGGCGCATCCAGGGACAATTTTGGGGTTTTTGGGTATTTTGAAACTGGTATATAAACATATCTTCTTCCTCAGCTATAGAGGCTGCATTTTTATGTATTTTTAGAGCTTTCCAGACTTTTATCAGGTGTAATCTTCTATTATTCCTCTGCAACTTTTGATTGTTCCTTTAGTTCCTTTGGATTTTGACTTTTATTATTGCAATAGAAATAGTTTTCTCTCATCTCTATCATTGTGGATTGCTTGATTTTGAATTTCTATCTTGTTTGGATTTCTCGTATATTTCAATCCACAAATTTGATTGTGTACGTCTCCATGGATCGTCAGTAGTCAACAATCTAGGGACATGGGTTGAACCACATTGGATTTGGCTATGGATTGATGAAATTGATTGATTGTTGAATAATTTGAGATTAGGGGTATGCTAGGATGATTATTGTCAATGTACATTGATCTCTCCCCTTGTGGATAAATAGGTTAGTCGACGACGGGAGTCGAGGCTAATCTAGGGTTTTCCAATCCCAACATTGATTCATACTATACATGCAGCTGACGGGAGTCAGGTAGGCATGGATTAGAGCCCTCCTAGCATAGATTTGAATCCTAATCCGTGAAAGTGGCATGGAGGAAGATTGAGGACATTCGTCAGCCGTAAAGCACTTAACACATATCGAGGCACCAGTCGGAGTTGGCTTCGATATAGGTTAGATACTCCTATCATGGCAACACGAGAGTTGAGGGGTAGGAATAACATAAGGACATATCCTATCATTGCATCACAGAAGTGGGGCATGAGAATGCCTTTAGTTTAGTCGACCTCTCCCAAGTCCCATGAATTCAATAATCGATCAATCCAATTCAATCTTAACTTTAATCCAATGGAGGGGATACCTAGGTCCTTGAGTTTTTACTTATTGATATTTCTATTAGTATTCACCATTCTAGTCACATATAAATAGTGTAGCTAAAAACTTAGAAAGAAACCGGTACTTAACAACTGCCTCCCAGTGGACGACCAGTATAGAGCTACAACTAAGACGTGTGCCTGCGATACAAATATCAAGGACACAACAATTTTCTGGGGAGGCAACCCAAGTTTTAGTTTTTTAGCTTCTACTTTCACTTTTTCATCTTAGTTAGGTAGCTTTATTTGATTGAATAAAGAACCCCAGACCAAAGAAATAATCCTAAGTGTTTTTCAATGTAGAAGAGAAGGACGCGACTGCATGGGATACTCCACGTGGCTGTGTGGAAGGGACTATAGAAGGAGCCTCAATAAAGCAGCAAAGCAATTCGACGTGGTCGTTGACGTGCGTTTATATTTCATATATTTGCGCACGTTTTCTTCCGTGTTTTTTCGTTATTTACCGCCGTCTTGTATTCGTTTTCTCGTGTTTTCTTGTTTTCTTTCACTTTTCCATGTTTTTCGTATTTTACAGGAATTTACCGGTGTAGGGGACATAAAACGACGATATTATGAGTCCCCGAAGCAACGGGAGGAGTCACGCATGATCCAGGGGGTCAAACAACGAAGATCGCATCTTTCAGCCCCTCACCCGACCGGTTGGTCACTTCCAACCGATCGGGTGATGCACGCGTGCACCACCCGAACACAAGTTGGAGAGGTCAAGAAGTCACCCGGTCGGTTCAGTGACCGGTTTAAACGCCCCAATTCTCGGGAATTTGGAGCTTAATTCCGACCGATCGGGTGATATCTCACCCGATCGGTTCATCTGAAGCTGAAGTTTCCCAAGCGACGACCCGGTCGCTCCACCCGCTCTCCTCAGTGACCGGTTGAAGCTCCTGAAGCCCGATGGCCAAAGCAACAAGCGGCTCACCCGATCGGTGGATGTTTCAACCGATCGGGTGGCCTTTTCTTCCGCTTTTGCGCGCTGCTGATGCACTCATTGAAGATCTACTATCATTCCAGAGGAATTTTGGGTGATCTCTTATTTTTCTAGCGTCGGCATTGTTGTTAGCTTTTCAACGATAGGTCGCATGCTCAAATCAGATTTTTCTACATTTTTCTGGAATTTTCTGAGTGCAGCTGTGTGCTGAAATTGGCAGCATTCTGAATTTTCATTTCACCCGACCGGGTGAGTTACCACCCGACCGGGTGAGCTCATTTTCTGCGGATTTGAGCTCTCTGTTTATTCCACCCGATCGGGTGAACTTCCACCCGATCGGGTGGGCCGGTTTTAGCAGATTTGTTGAGTTTTTGGACCCGAACCGTTGGGGGTTTTGAGGGGCTTTTAAACACAAGTTTGGGGCACGACTTAGGGATCTTCTTCTTCAGTTTTTAGGGCTTTTTGCCCCCTTCTCTTGTGAAGCCTAGGTTAGTTTAGATTAGGTCTTTTGGTTAATAAATCTTGTATTGGATTGAAGGTTCAAACTCAAGATAAGTATTTCTTCCTCTTGTTTTTCCATTATTTTGTGTTGTATTTGTTTTGCTTCATGATAGATGTTTGTATGTCTTTTGTGTTGTTTGTTTATATGTTTTTCATCATGGAGTAGTATTGATGAACCCTAATATGGGTTAGGGTAGGATTGATGCTTGGTTTTCTCATTTGGCTTGGTTGCATGGCATGTGTTCGATGAAATGCGTCAATGGGGATTTCTAGCAATCTGGGTCCAATTCGTACGGCACCACACTAGTTGTGTTGGGGGTTGGGGTCCGGTGTCTTGTCCAGTCAAGACCCGCTTCGATGTATTGCTAGAAATCACATTCGACCTATTTGGCCATTAGGGTTACGCGGGGGTGTTTCATTGTCATTTGCAGGAAAAAGACCGCCTCTGACCATCGGGCCAAGGTGGAATAAACTTGGCGGTTGACTCCCTAGCCACAGCTCACACCCCTAGTGTAGACATTGAGTCCTCGCACGTGGGAACGGCTTGGACGAAGTGTTGGGAGTTATCATTGTGGTCTTAATGCTCCCGGTTGCAGAAGGTGTTAATGGACATTGGAATGCCCACCATCCGGAACCGGGTAGGCCTAGCGTACTAGGCACCGACCAGAATATCGGGCCATGGACGCTAGGTACCACCTTTTGGGGCAATGTCTCACACTGGGTCAAGTCAAATGTCAAGTGTCATGAGTGCTCTAGCCCGTGTTAGCGGGGATTCATTTCGTGTCTTTTCCATTTCTTTCTTTTATTTCTACACTTCCACCCATATCATCCGCGTAGGCGAGGCTAGTAGCCATTCAAGCCATCCACCTCCCTGAGTTCGATAAACCCGCACCCTACACTAACCGTGCACTTGCGGTAAAACGACACCGCGCCTAAACCGTAAACGGGGCACCGGTCAAGTTTTTGGCACCGTATTAATGAACCCTAATACGTGTTAGGGTAGGATTGATGCTTGGTTTTCTCATTTGGCTTGGTTGCATGGCATGTGTTCGATGAAATGCGTCAATGAGGATTTCTAGCAATCTGGGTCCAATTCGTACGACAACACACTAGTTATGTTGGGGGTTGGGGTCCGGTGTCTTGTCCAGTCAAGACCCGCTTCGATGTATTGCTAGAAATCACATTCGACCTATTTGGCCATTAGGGTTATGCGGGGGGGGGGGGGGGGTTTCATTGTCATTGGCGGGAAAAAGACCGCCTCTGACCATTGGCCAAGGGGGAATAAACTTGGCGGTTGACTCCCTAGCCACAGCTCACACCCTTAATGTAGACATTGAGTCCTCGCGCGTGGGAACGGCTTGGACGAAGTGTTGGGAGTTATCATTGTGGCCTTAATGCTCCCGGTTGCGGAAGGTGTTAATGGACATGGGAATGCCCACCGTCCGGAACCGGGTAGACCTAGCGTACTAGGCACCGACCGGAATATCGGGCCATGGACACTGAGAATTTCGGCTTCAATCAAAAACTTGCACTTGATTATTCTCCCCACTCAAACACAATCAACCGCACCTTTTGGAGATTAATGGCCGCACACAAAAAAATGAACACGCAACCCTCAGCCAAAAAAAAGATCTTGCACCAAATTTTGTTTCTTCCCTAATGATTCGGCTCTTGGGGGTTTCAAAAGGGTGCCGGCTCTTTGAGATTAAAGCATGCGGATTCTTCAAATAATTTTTATGAAGAACCCAAAATTAAAAAACAAAACAAAGAAAACTTGGGACATTCAAAAAGGGGAGGTGCGGTTCTTAATCAAATAAGATGAAAGTGCTCTCTTTTAAAATTCTTTGAAAAGCAAAATATGAAGCCCCCTCCCAACAAAAGATTGCCGGCCATGTGCTCTTCTTTTATTTTTTTTTGCACAAAAAAAATCACGCTTCCCTTGAGAACCCTAGGCGCACGAGACGAAATAATGCGGCTGCCCTTTATATGGAAAAATTGAGTTCGGCTGTTAAGGATCAAAGGGAGAGGCTCATGTGGGTTATTGGGCCGGCCTGTGACTCTTATGGCATTTTTGATTTTGCAACAGGATGTGCACAAAAAAACAATGTGCCGCATTTTTTATTGGTGAAGTAATGTGCAGTTAATGAGATAATGAAGCACTAGTTCAAAGGAACCCAAAATCTTGAACTATTGAATTCCACTTGATCAATTTATACCTAAAATCACTTAACAAACAGGTCAGAACATTCACACACGTTTGTTATCATCAAACACGAAGTTCATAGATCGTTGCTACCAACAAAGATTTCCTATCCTTAGAAGCTTTTATTATATTGAGATCTATTTGTTATTTGAACGATTATGACAACAACATTAAAACTATTCTTATTCTCTTGATAGCTATGTAATCAAAGTAGGATACTGTCATTTATCCTCCCTGAGTTCGATACCCGCTTGCCACTACACTGTGCGCTTGCGATAAGACTACAAGTCGTTTTCCGGGTGTATATCCGGGCGCGATCAAGTTTTTGGCGCCGTTGCCGGGGAGGCGATGGTATTTTATTTTCTTACTTAGTTATTTCTTTTTCTTTTTATTATTTTTATCCTTTTATATCCTCTATTGTGTTAAAGATTCCCTCGAGACTCTATTTTTCTATGCATGTACACGAGATCAAAGGCGTAGCATGAAGAAATATTATTTGATCCAGAGATTGAGCGGACGGTAAGGAAGCTTAGAGCCGAAAAGGGACTTGCTATAGAGGACGATCATATGAACCGACGGGAGACACCAGAAGAATTAGTGGCACACATGGCTAGACTAGTTTCTATCAGAGATAGGCTACGGCCTAAGACTACTTCCACTACGTCATCCATTGCGATGCCAGAGTTGGCGGTGGATAAGAACTTCGAGCTTAAAACGGGACTTGTGGTTCTAATGCAACAAGACACATTTCATGGGAAATTCCACGAGAATCCACACTACCACCTTCAGTTGTTCTTGTCCAAGTGCGCCACTTTTCAGATGCCCAGTGTACCGGCCGACGCCATCCGACTGCGCCTCTTCCCATTCACCCTTAGGGACAAAGCTTTGTATTGGTTGAGGATGCAAGCGGAGGAGATCTTTACTACATGGGATGAGTTGGCTAGTGCCTTTGTTAATAAATTCTACCCACCATCCAAGACAGTCAAGATAAGGAGCGCGCTCATGTCCTTCAAGCAAGGACCTCAGGAGACTCTATTTGAGGCGTTGGAGCACTTTAAAGATCTCCAACACCAATGCCCCCATCATAGCATTGAAGCATGTGAACTAGTACATAGCTTTTACAATGGACTTCAACCGGGTACCAAGCAAATCATCGATGCAACCGCTAATGGAGCCATATTATCTAAGACAACAGATGAAGCTATGGCCCTACTAAAGGAGATGGCATCTAACAACCAACAATGGGGCGACAGGAGAGGACATTATTCATCCTCCTTGAAGTCGACAAGCATTTATGAGGCTAAAGCCGTAGCGGAGCTTTCTACGAAGTTTGACTCTCTCCATAAGGTCGTGGAGAGATTGGAGAAGTTTATTACCGAGCCGTATGGAACTCCCGCCACATCTACACCGGGAGGCAATATGAGCGAAGCTCAAGTTATGTTCGTCGGAGGAGAGCAATGAGAGGGTGCTATAGAGCAAGTCCAATATGTTACAGGGAACACCGGTTATTGGGCCAACCCGGCCACGAGAAATCATCTGGGATTATCATATGCTAATAATGATGGAGCTTTAAATCCACCACCGCAATAACCTCAAGCTCGGCCTATACCTCCATAACCTCGATATCAACCAAGAGGGCCACCACAACAAAACCTCCCGCCTAGGCAACAAGTGGGACCATATAGGCCACCGGGCTATAATCAAGGGTGGAGATCTCCCAGTCCACCACAAGCACCACTGAGGTCGGATCATGAGGCGAGGGTGGAAGAATTCATGGTGGAGCAAAAATGCTAGAATGGCGGCTCAACAAGACTCTCTCAATACCATCGTGGCACAATTAGCGGGCAACTTGCGTTGCTTGACAAAAGTACTCAACAATTACCGGCTCAACCGGAGCCAAACCCACGGAGCAATATCGGCCACATAAATGCGGTGGTGGCGGTAACTACTAGGGGCAGGAAGGACACTACTCCTGCATGGTTCAAACCAAGGAGCCCGTGGAAGAAATTTTGGATGACAAGGAGCCGGCTATTGAGGAGGAGTGCCTAAAGAGCCACAAGAAGGTGAAAACTCTGAAATTGTGAAGCCACGCGAGGAGCGCACCTATATGCCACCGGTGCCCTTCCCACAAAGGGTGGCAAGAGCAAAGATTGAGAAGCGGCTAGCCAAATTTCCTGAGTACTTGCGAGGAGTGAGCCTCAATATCCCTTTCTTGGATGCCATTGTAGAGATCCCGTCATATGCCAAGTTCTTAAAATACATAATTTCGGGATAAAATAGAAAGGAGAAGATAATGCTCGCCGAGCAAGATACATGGTTCACCCAGAAGGGGAAGGAGCCCACAAAATTCAAAGATCCGGGAAACTTCCGCATTCCTTGCACGCTTGGAAGAGTCCCACTACAAAAAGCCTTGGTAGATTTGGGAGCAAGCGTGAGCCTAATGCCCCCTAACTATATTTAAGAAATTGAATACATGGACCGACTTGAAGCCGACGGATATAAGAATACAACTAGCGGACGGTCGGGTTACTAGGCCGGTGGGAATTGTGGAGAACATACCGCTCCAAGTACCGGAAGGAATTTGCTTGTCGTGCGACTTCGTAGTTATGGACATTAAGGAGGAAGGCGATACATCGCTAATTCTTGGACGCCCCTTCTTAGCCACCGCTGCGTGATAGTTGACGTGATAGAGGGCACCTTGTCTTTAAATGTCGAAAACATAGAGGATGAGCTCCATATCCCTAAAGCAATGAAGCACATGCCTTGGACGGAGGATGTCGATTATGTAGACCTCCTCGATGAGGTCATTGATGAAGTTATACCACATTCTATCGGTGCCCTACACGATGATGGCTTCGAAGAAGGCCAATTTTCTAGCAATGGAGAAAAGTTGGAAGACCCGCCGGATAGCTCTATGGTTGATGACAAAGATGACGCTGATGTCGCAAGAATTAGGGAGCTCTGCAAGCTCTCCACGACCAACAATTTGAAGAAAGCTCCGCCGGATAAGAAATTGGTGTCACCGGCAAAGAAGAAAAAGAAAGGTACACGCTTAAGCTTGTGGGACTCATTCCCTAACACTACCCATGATGAGGGGAAGCCGAGGAATGCCAACGAACAACAACAATTAAATCCAAGTGGCCTTCCCGGCAAGTTTGACGTGCGCATCTCACATGCGCCGAACATTGAGCACTAAACGAATATCTTAACGGGTCGAGCTCAAGACCTTAAACAAGCGCTTGTCTGGAGGCAATCCGATGATTTTACATTATTTTTAGTTGAATTCTATTTTTTTTAAAATCTTTCTTACTGTTTAGAGTCTAGAGTCAATAAAAATCGTGACAACGGGCTCTATTTTTCATGGCAGGAGATGGAGAACGAAGAACCATTTAAATGGAGGATGACCATGGCAAGGGAGAGCGCTCCAAGAATGCGCTCAGGCCTTAGGAGGAGGAACAAACTGACAGGGAGACGAAAAACAGAAAGTGGCGCAAAAACAGAGAGTCGGTGCAGAAAACAGGATGCCACTCAGCCGAGTGAACTTATCACTCGGCCGAGTGAAGACTCTACTCGGCCGAGTAGGGTACTGATCAGGGAAGATCCTACAGACCACTCTCTATTATTTTCTGTAATTTACAGTATTTATTTGTCACTCGGCCGAGTGACTATGCTACCCGGCCGAGTGAATCTGATACCCTCCACACTTCATAATCACTGAGTGGCTGTTCCACTCGGCCGAGTGAATCTGATACCCTCCACACTTCATAATCACTGAGTGGCCGTTCCACTCGGCCGAGTGGGACTTGTCCACTTGGCCGAGTATGGAAAGCTACTCGGCCGAGTCGTAACTATAGGGATATTTCAAAAAAAATTTAAACGCTAAGCCATTTGGCCGAGTGAACGCGTAACTCGGCCGAGATACTCATACTTTATAAGCAGCGCCCGCGGCCCGCTTCCCAATAACGCAAAATCCCCAAATCTTTTTTCCCCGAGCCGCTTCATCTCCCCTCGCAGTGCCCGAGCTTCCGCCTCCCCCCTCGCCCGAGCCGCTCCATCGCCGGTCGCCGATGACCCGACGCTGCCTACACCGCCAGCGCCGCCGCCCCCACCGCCAGCGCCACCGCCCCCTTCGCCGTACACCCCCGATGCCTCCCAAAATTCACTTTTTTCTCCATTTCCACCGTTCCGTAAGCCCATTACGCCCTGCATTGAAATTAAATTACATATATATCTATTATTCCCTATCTTCCCCAATATATATTGATATTCATTGCTGATTTGATTAATTATGTTTCAGGCTAGCTTGGGGGAGCTCGTGGGAGATTCAGGATGCCTAGGAGCTTCGCGGAGGAGGCGATTCTTCGCACACTTCCATTATTTTCTCTCGCGTCGTGCTCAGGTATACTCGTTCTATTATTTTAGCACTTCACATATTATTTGGGTGGGCACGCTTCACGGGCTTCATGCCCCCATGTCTTAGGCCACGCACATGGGCAACCGCTTCCAAGCAGTAGAGGTCCAACGATCCTGGCTCCTCTTTCGATAGGGAGGACTCCCCGCCACCTAGCCTGCCACCACCCACACAGCCGCTTCCTACCGCACCCATTCCACCACCCACACAGCCCGCCCCTGCTATCGATGCGATGGGGATCATGTTCAGAGATGATGCACACCGCGCCAAATTTGAGCGTATCTCCCATCGCTCGATTGTACCGTTTAGGTTTGCGCACCTTGCTGATTTAGAGCGCATAGGGGTACTAGAGGGGCTGCTCCAGTTGTATGAAAATGTGGGGTGGCGTGATTTCTTGTTGGTGTCGGTGGACACTTATATCCGTCTGACACTAGAGGTCCTGAGCTCTATTGCTAGGATCCCTGGAGGATGCTCATATCGCCTGATGGATCGAGAGTGCGAGGTCACTCTCGACATGCTTAGGGCATTCTTCCAGTGGCCCCTATCCCGGACGCTGACCGAACCTACAGTCCCACGCACATCTCACCCCCGTCATTCGACACGCACACTCTTTGGACACGTATCACGGGATCTCCCCTCGCCTTTGACCCTAGTCGGGACAAGGCCTCCGACATTTTCCACCCATGCGTCCGCATTGCATAGCGCCTTATGGCGACCACTTTCTTAGCGAGGTATGAGCCGGGGACGTTGTCGACGCCAGAGCTCTATATGCTCTACACGATGACACGATCGTGGGCCTACGAGTGAGGAGGAGACATTTTGGTCCCCGCCATCAAGATTGACATTGCCAGTTGGTACATCGACCGCATCATTATTTTTGTCGGCGCTAGGACGCCCATCTGTTAAGGCGGTCTGATTACCCTCCTGGCCCTCTTTTGTGGAGTTGACCTCCCTGCTGGCTTGCTGAGACCCTCAGGCCCCACTTCTCTTTCCATAGATGTTATGGCCCAGATGAGGATGCTTCGTCCTCATGGTCAGCACTACTGGGTATGGCTGCATGGTCCCCATGGTGCCGATTATATGATTCTTCCGAGGCTTGCTCAGACACATATTGGACCCATGGGTAGAGAGTGGATTCCAGCGATGGATCTCCTCATCCCTGCCGCGTACGTGCTTGAGCCTGAGGGTGCTCGGCAGGAGCCCCTCCTTCCACCCCTTGACCCTGTGATACCTCAGCCAACACCAGATCTGTCTGCACCTCCCGACACCTCTGTCCACACGTCTGTCAGTGTCGGGAGCACTTTAGCTGAGTCCACCACCACCACCACCACTGTGCCCATGTCCATAGATCCTATTTCTGTTGTGAGCCCTGAGCGTCCCCCCACCATTATTGAGAGCGGTGAGCCCTCTTTTTCCTCTACAGTGGAGACCCTTTCCTCTTTCTTGTTCTCGACCCCCGAAGAGTCATTTCCTTCACACTTCACGACCTCCCTAGTCGTTGATCTTATTATTTCCACTGAAACTGTCTTCTCTGAGAGTGTCGTGACGTCTGTCCCCACGTCTGTGTCACTGACCTCTCTGCCCGCCTCGTCACTTGCCACCACTTCTGCTTCTGCTTCTGCTCCACCCTCTTCGACCTTACCTGTGTCTCAGCCTCCCACAGAGGCTGAGCGTCACTTAGTGAGCACAGCACCACCGCACCACCCCACAGTTGCACCTATCCTTTACAGTAGCCGTGCGAGACAACCACGTTCTTCACCAGTATGACCCTCTGCTCCACATCCCCCCAACACCCTAGTTCAGAGCCTCCATGCTCTAGAGTGGGCAGTTAGTGGAATTAGATGAGATTTTCGGGCTCTCTCGGCTACTGTCAGCACTATCCAGTCTCGCGTCGCATTACTTCCTGGTATGCAGGCTTGCCTGAACCAGATTCATATGCGACTGCCTCAGCCACCTATCCCCACCCAGCAGCCTCCACGACCACCACCTCTGCCACAGGACGATGTTGGTGCCCCACCACCCACCTAGACACACTGGATGCCTTTCAAACTTTTGTTTTTGCTTCTGGATATTTTCTGCCTGTTGATTTTGCACCCCTCCTCCACACACGTTTTGGTCACTTTTTGGTCTTATCTGTCTATATCTTTTTGGGAGAGAGGGAGTAATTTTGGGGACACTTACATGGTACCATTTCGATCTCTGCATGCATCACTTGCATTCCCATCACATTTTTTATTTTATTTCCATCATGCATGCATCCTCACCCACCCCACCCATATCTTGTCTCTCGGTGTGCCACACTTTGCACATTGAGGATATTGTGCACTTTAACTTGGGGGAGTGAGTTCTCACGCACTTTTTATTTTTGTCGCCTTTAATTTTTTCACATTTATTTGTTTTTACACTATTTTCACCCGATTTTTCATTTTTTTTATTTTTTGTTCATGCATCACATTTTCTTACTTTTTGAGTGTGTTGCATATGTACTGTAGTTTTATTTCCTTTTTTATCCTTATTTCTTTTATCCTTTTTGCTAAAGATGAATTTTCTGTGATGACGATGACGTGGTATTAGCTTATCTCTATATGCATATTATCTTGTCATGCCATAGTTTTTATTTCAGATATCATATGCCATGCTTTCTATGCATTCGAGATAGTAACCCGCCTTTCATGTATGAATATGGATGAAACTCTTTTATTAGCTAAGTCTGATGATTTTTAATGTATACTCTTCATAGAAAACACACCAAGCTTCACGCATTGATTGCTTATATCTGGAGTACTGCTTTCTTATCTCATATCACTTATTATTGCATGAAAATTGTACGCTTCACTTTCAGGTTGATTGAATGTATGCAATGATGATATAACTGGATTAGGTTGCTTCCTGAGATCAAACTGAGTAGATTACATTACTCTGCTGAAAGTTGTCGTGCACATTATATAGAGTGAACCGAGTGTTACATATTTTTCTTTCTCCACATATCTTGAGCATTATTTCTA
The DNA here is from genome assembly GCA_030789695.1 of Scilla litardierei. Lineage (NCBI taxonomy): Eukaryota > Viridiplantae > Streptophyta > Magnoliopsida > Asparagales > Asparagaceae > Scilla > Scilla litardierei. Next base: position 443,803,703 of record CM061142.1, on the reverse strand, counting down.
TACTTAAAATCATTAGTGAATCTCCCTTTAGCGAATCTTTAATTGGCATATTCCCCCGCTATAAAGATCCATGCTCCAACCCCTCAAATTCAAAAAGAAAAAATACATGTATATCTTTCTATCTTTTGATTTGGGATCACAGTTGTATATATATGATTAAAAAAAGAAAAGAGAAAAAGAAGTATATATATGATCCCATTTTATCTTTCTCTCTTTCTCCCCTCTTCTATTTACTTGGAGCTTCAAAAAAAATGGGGAAAAGTCTTATTGCTAAATTTGATGCCACCACGCTCATAGATAAGCTTGGGGGAGGGGATCCAATGATGTGTGTGTGTGTGACTACTTGATTGTGCATGACAACCTAAGCTAGGTAATTTTCTATACTCGTCGAGATTACTAAATTTTTTTCGAAATCCAGGAATTGAAATTTGGCATGCATTTCATGAAAACCACTCCTTTCTATTCCTATTGCTTCATATTGTGTGATATCTCTTATATTCCAAATCGAAAGCAATCAATTGAAAAGTGTGTGGTCTATGATTATGTATATTGCTTTAGATGCTTCAGACGATGCTAATCCTAGAATGATTTCATATTTCATATTTCATATTGTTTTGCTATTCTTGGGTTTCTATATTGAATGCATCTTTATATGATCGTCATATTGAGATAAAAATATTTGGCATGTTTTTATTCGCCATATGCTATTTGAGTAAGTGCATGTCCTGAGAAAATGATCTAGCACCTCCCTCTTTGTTTTCTTATCTATTTTCTATCCTCTTTTTCCTTTTCCTTATTTTTACCAATCGGGTTCGCCTTTTACTCATCTTCCTCGAGGACGAGTAAGAGGTAAGCTTGGGGGATTTTGATCACTCCTTATTTTACACCTTTTTCTGCATATTTTCATAGCGGTTTGATCGCCCATATTGCGTTTTCCATGATTATTCGACGATATCGCGATGCTTTTCACTATTTCTTGTTTTTGTCGTATTTCAAGAGATATGGAGCGATTTGGAGCGAAAACGAGATCAAAGGATTTTTGCACACTTCAGATTGTCACCCACGACTTGTTTGAGGAGATATCAGCGATAGAGGATGAGCGGAAGAGGAATGAATTCCATACGAGTGACGAGGAGGCGAGGAGGAGAAGAAAGGAGCCAAGATACAGCCCACTCGGCCGAGTAGACTACTCATTCGGCCGAGTCAGAAGCTATACTCGGCCGAGTAAAACGGATACACCCAGCAAATTTTCAGCATTTACTCGACCAAGCAAGGAAGTCAACTCGGCCGAGTGAGAAAGCTCACTCGCCCGAGTGGTACAGAGAATTCGTCCAGAGAAAGGCCCAACTTACTGGGATTTCTGAGGAAGCCCACTCGGCCGAGCATGATTGCTCACTCAGCCGAGTGAAGAAGCACACTCAGCCGATTCAACCAGAGAGACAGGCCCCTGAAGATCTTAAGCTCTCTGTTTTTCGTCAGACCTGTCACTCGGCCGAGTGACATGAGCCACTCGGCCAAGTGACCCTCTCCGACTGCTACGCGGATTTGAAATTCTGGGCTGCGCAGGGGCAGTTTTATCACAATTTTTTGGACGATATTAGCTTGTATTTAAACCTAGTTTTAGACCTAGTTTAGGGAGAGACTTGAATTATTTTTGAGAGACTTCTATTATATTTTTGACGGCTATTCTTTTGCAAAATCTCAGCTGGAGATCATAGTCAACAACATTGGTTTGTTCTTTCTTGTTAAAAAACTCTTTTTTATGAATTGTTTCTTCTTTGCAATGAATTGTGCTATGATTCCATCTATTATTTCTGAGATTTTCATGATGATTAGTGAGTAGTTCCGTCGTTCTAGGGCATGGGGATGAACCCTATGGACCCGATCTTTGAGTTGTGATGAATTTATAGATTTGTTGCTAGAATTGATAATGGTTAGGTTGTGATGGATTTATTACGAGTAGCTAAGAATTCATATCGATTGGGATTTGTAAGAGATTGGATCCCAATTGATAGGAAGGCCTAGACATTCGATTTAGATTAATAATGAAAATTCTCTAGACTTGGTTTGCAAGATATTGGACCAAAGCTAGGATTTTTATTATAAATCTATACTAATATTCATTTGCAAGAGATTGGATGAATACGAACTATCATAACCTAGATCGTAGTTCGAGTTTGCATGAGCGTGGGCTCGAGATGCGATTGGACAATGATGTCGATCTTCACGCTAGCAGCTTAGCCTAAGGTTTGCACGAGAGTGGGCTCTGTTCTAGGTTTGCTATAGACCGGTAATAGCACGAGAGCGTGATCTTGTTTCTACATTAAGTTGCGACTAGTTCACCTACATTCAAACTTAGCAACAATGAAATTTATGATTCATAAGGATGAGAGACGGTCCGTAGTGGGGATTTCCTATCCCTAGACGCTTTTATTATATTGAGATCTATTTGTTATTTGAACGATTGTGACAACAACATCAAAACTATTCTTATTCTCTTGATGGCTAGGTAATCAAAGTAGGATACTGTCATTTGTCCTCCCTGAGTTCGATACCCGTTCGCCACTACACCGTGCGCTTGCGGTATGACTACAGGTCGTTTTCCAGGTGTATATCCGGGCACGATCAATAAGAAGGCGGGCAATGTTAGAGAGGGGAGAGGGCACAAGCACCATCACTCTCTACCAACCGACCCTCCTTCCCTACCAAACTATACATAACCAAGTTACAAGAATAAATCTATCATGCATCTCTAAAGTCCCATTTTTCCACCGCACGCATGGCTCCAGGGGTGGTGGCGTCCTGATCACCTAGGATGATTCGGATGTCAGTGGCTATATCCTCAAATAGCATTGTTTTTGGCTTTTTGAGCCCCTCAAAAATTCTTCTATTCGTCTCTTTCTAGACATACCAAACAATCGCTGCTAGGACCGTCTTTGCCAGCATGCTTAATGTTTCCTTTTTAACAAAATGCAATAAATAGTAGTCCCGCACCTTCGAAAACTGAGGAACAGTGGGGTCTGATACACACAATTTGAGGAGGCTTCTGTTAAGAATATAATTTGTGTAACCGCATTCAAAATAAAGGTGATTTATATTTTCATTCTCCCCCGCATCGCTTAACACACAATGAGTATCAGTGTTTGTTCCCTATTTTTCCAACTTGTCCATAGTTAGCAATTTCCCATGCAAAGCTCTAAGTAAAGTTAGAGACATTTTTTGGGACATTATTATTATACCAAACAAGCTTAGAATTGGGAAAATGCATACCCCTACTTCGAGTTCCATCCCAGGCTTCACTGAATTTAAAATCCGAACTAGGGGCCCATAACCACGCATCAGGTCCGGAAGCAAGTGAAATGCTCTGCAAAATAGGCTGCACCTCATTAACAGCCGAGTCTTCAACCCACCCTACTGATGACCAGTATTCACTGACCTTTTTATTGCTTGCCTCCGTTGGTACGTCATACAAATCAATTAGGGGACCACATGGCAACCAGTTATCATGCCAAAATAATGTAGAGTATCCATCCCGGACTTGTCTCTTTATCAGACTTTTAGAAAATTGTCTACACTGTAACATGAACTTTCAGGTACCAGAGTGCGTTGTTTTTCCTTTTGCTCCACAAGAATGTGATGTATCCCTGTAATTATTCCGCATATAGGATGCCTAAAGCCCAACAGTAGATAACATACGCCATGTAAGCCTAACTCCAGCCGCCTGGTTAAGGTCAGAAAGAAGTCTCAAGCCAACACCTCCCTCCTCCTTAGGGGCACAAATGTCTTTCCAAGCCCATACATGAGAGGACCCCCATATAAACTTCATGCACATATAGGTAATATCACGCAAAATGGAATTGGGAATGTGATTAACTTGCATCCAAAATGTAGTCATGCCATAAATGACAGATCTGACTAGCTCAATATGCCCCGATATATATAACATAGAAGACGTCCAACCCATAATCCTCTTCTTGCACTTATCAATTAGCATACTATACATAGAAGGTTTCGAATATCTGGTAGAAAGAGGCAAACCAAGATATGAAGTGATGGAGCTTCCGAGTTTAATCCCCAGCAGGTTAGCTAACCCATTTGGATTCTTAGTGCCCTTACTGAATATGGAAATACTTTTATCCCAATTAATTTTCAGATCTGTTAGATTAGCAAAATCTTCCAGCAAGGATATTAGGCCGCAAAATGTATGCTTATTAGCCCGACAGAATAATAGCAAATCATCTGCAAAAAGAAGATGAGATATAGCACATGACCGTCTCATAGGCTGGATTCTTTGAAAAGCTATTGATTTGTCAAATAACAGGGAGAAAGCCTCCATTGTAATTACAAATAAATATGGGGAGAGTGGGTCCCCTTGTCTGATGCCTCCGTTTCCTCCAAAGTATCCAACAGGGGAGCCATTTACCATTACAGATAATATTGGCGTCGATATGCATTCTTTAATCCAAACCATGAATTTCCTGCTAAATCCCATATGATGGAGAATATAGTAAATAAATTCACAATTTACGCTGTCAAAAGCTTTCCTTAAATCTAATTTCGGCAGGCCCTGGCTCCCATCGAATTGCTAAAATCACGAACCTGCTCATGGCTATTAAAGCACATCTGAAAGCAATCTCCCTTTTAGAAAGGCTGATTGGTTAAGAGAAATAAGATCGTGGATCAAAATTTTTGGCCTGTTACTAATAATTTTGCTTATCACTTTATATATCACATTGCAACAAGCTATAGGTATGTAGTCACCCAGACCAGAGGCAGTAGCATTTTTGGTACCAAAGTAAGATTTGGATGGTTTAAAGAATGCATAAGCGAGTCAGTACGAATGAAAAATTGAATAGCATCAGTTACATCTTTACCTATTGTTCTCCATCCTTGCTGATAATAGTAGCATCAGTTAGCATCAGTAGCATCCTTGCTGATAAAGATTGAAAGATTTACCTATCGTGCTTCATCAGTAGCATCAGTTATATATATAAATATATAAATATATATATTGAAGGGTATATATATACATATAGATATATATATATATACATATACATATACATATATATGTGTGTGTGTGTGTACACACACACACACACACACACACACACACACACACACACACACACACATGGATGATCAACATACCAAAAATCAATTCATTCCAATACTTTTAGAGCCTCCATCTACCCCTTGCAACTTCATGGGTTTTCAGCACGTTTTCAGACCGTTGAAATTGCAAGGGGTAGATGGTGGCTCTAAAAGTATTGGAATGGCTTGATTTTTGGTATGTTGATCATCCATGAGGTGAACAACAACCCCATGAAAAATAAAATCCAAAAAAATAGTGGGATATGAGGGAAAATGGGGGCGACTCCTTAGATTTAATCTAAGGAGTCACCCTAGGAACACTTTACCCATATATATATGTATGTATGTATATATCTATTATATAAAAGAGGGATGTTATCAAGAGAAATTGGATAAGAGAATTTGGACAAGAGAAATTGGATAAGAGAATTTGGACAAGATAAATTGGATATATATTCTATAAAATATAGATGTTATCAAGAGAAATTGGATAAGAGAAATTGGTCAAGAGAATTTGGATAACAGAATCTGGACAAGAGAAATTGGATAAGTGATGAGATTTTGAGAGATAAGAGAAGAGGTGGGGAATTTTATGATGAGATTTTGAGAGATAAGAGAAGAGGTGGGAAAATTTGCACATACAACCTCGGGTTTTGTATTTTTGCCACTAGATCCTCCCCCACACACCCCCACACTTTTTATTCTTCCTCCCCTATCCAACCATTTTTTTTCCAGTCAACGTGCACGTGTGCACGGGTTAAGAGAGGAGGTGGTGAATTTTGCACATACAACCCCAGTTTTTGCATTTTTGCCCTTGGACCCTACCCACACTTTTTATTCTTCCCACCTTTCCGACCATTTTTTTCCGGTCCACGTGCACGTGTGCACGGGTTATTTGCTAGTATATATATAACAATTGATGTAGTTGTACTACTAGGACAAACAAGTAGATAGAGATGTGACCATAGTTTGGCCACATCATCATGGGTGGCCCACATGTTGTATGTGGGGGTGGGGGTTTGGGGTGAGATTTAGGGTGTGGGTTTGTTTGCTTGGGGTAAATCCCCCCCTTTCCCCTTATTTGCAAGCATGTCATCCCTTTCATGATGTAGTTTTTTTTCATCTAGCACCCTGCTTTCTCTCTTTTGCACCCCAAGATGTTGCCCTCACTCAAACCCACATTTTTTCATTTTCCCCCATGTTCAACCCAGAATTGTTCTTAACCCCTTGACGATACCGGCACACACACCCACATTTCTCACTCCTTTTTGTTTGCACGCGTGCACCACATCCTCTTTATGGAGAGTTTTTCCTTTATGCACTGTGTGCACGGGTTATTTCTAGTGCGTGTGTGTGGGGATCAAATAACCCCCTAAAAACCCTACCAAAAGTCTATGCCCCCTATTTTTTTGGAAGATCTGAACTGTTCATCTTGATCTTCACCCTCTAAAACCCTAACACACCTATTTTCAGCCCGGTCCCATGTGTTTTGCTCGTTCATCCATCCGACCCAAATTTAACGATTTCGCATGAACAGAACTTTTGTGAAGGGTTGATGTACTGGCATAACACATGAGATCTGGCTCAAAATTGGTGGGTCAGGGTTTTAGAGGGTGGAGATCAAGATGAACGGTTCAGATCTTTCGAAAAAATAGGGGGGCATAGACTTTTTGCTAGGGGGTTTTAAGGGGGTAATTTGATCCCTCCTCATGTGTGTGTGTGTGTGTGTGTGTGTGTGTGTGTGTGTGTGTGTGTGTGTGTGTGTGCATATATATATGTGTATATATACAGATATATATGTGTGTGTGTGTATACATATATATGTGTGTGTATGGCGTGAACGCAACAGGCGTGTGTTCAACAATGAAAAGAAATCTAAAGTGGCTCTATTTGAAGATATTTCAAGAGATGTTCGCATTGCCCTGCGCAAAGCTGAAGAGGTGGAGCAAGAGGCCGAATTAGCTTATGAAAATTGGGAAATTAGGGACAATGGTTGATTGTTCCCTAATGCTCACTTACTTGTTTTTATTCTGCTGTGTATTTCGTTCTCTCTGTGGCCTAACCTTGTTGTTAGTTTATTAGATCTAGGGTGACGACGCTTGTGTCCTCTCCCCTAGTCTCTTAGCCTACCAACCTTGGTTAGCCCACCTTGTACTATATGTTTATTAATACTAATGTTATCTTACCTTGCAAAAAAAAAAATATGTGTGTGTGTATATACACACATATATATATGTATCTATATGTATACATGTATATACATACATACATACATACATACATACATACATACATACATATATATACATATATATATATATATGAGATTAATGGGCCAATGCTGACAGCGCTGGAAATTTTTCCAGCGCTGTCCGCATTTTGGGCGAGATAAAAATATTTTTTTTGAAATTTTTTTTTTGCAGTAGTTAGATATATGTGTTAGGAAGCTCCCCACAAAATTTCAGCTCGATCCGACACCGTTTGAGCCTCCGTTCATCGATTTCAAAAACGTTACGCAAATCTGTCCACAGTTTTGCGTAACGTTTTTGAAATCGATGAACGGAGGCTCAAACGGTGTCGGATCGAGCTGAAATTTTGTGGGGAGCTTCCTAACACGTATATCTAACTACTGCAAAAAAAAATTTCAAAAAAAATACTTTTAGGTCGACCAAAATGCGGACAGCGCTGGAAAAATTTCCAGCGCTGTCAGCTCTTCTCCATTTTTCAATATATATATATATATATATATATATATATATATATATATATATATATATGAATACATATGCATATATACATACATACATACATACATACATACATACATACATACATACATACATACATATATATCTATATATGTGCAAAAAATGTACCTAAGAACATGCGCATGTATTGTTACTGCGCACACCCCCTCCCCGGGGGGTTTTAAAGTATTTTTTAAATTTTTTTGCAGTATCTAGTTTTTCATATTAGGTTGCCCCCCACAAAATTTCAGGTCAAGCAAACACCATTTGGACATCGAAACATAAATCACAAAAACGTTACGCAAAACTGTCCAGAATTCTAGATTTTTTGGCAACTTTTTTGTGATGGATGTTTCGATGCCCAAATGGTATTTGTTTGACTTGAAATTTTGTAGGGGGCTACCTAACATGTAGAACTAGCTACTGCAAAAAAATTCAAAAAATATTTAAAACCCCTCTGGAGAGGGTGTGCGCGCAGGTATGTTACCCGTGCACATTCTCAAGCACATTTGCCCATATATATACACTAGAAATTGCCCGTGCACTTGGCGCACAGAGCAAAAAAAACCGATGACGAACACGACCGCAATGCACGCGCGGAACTAGGAAGGAGCAAAAAGCGTGGGTGTGCATGTCATCGGCGTCGGATGATAAACGGAGAGCGAATGCACGACACCCCCAAAAACCAACCCACACAATCAGGACGACGGGACCCACACGGGATTTTACGATAAGTACAAAAACAGGTGAAAATGTGAAGAGTGGTTATGTGTGAGTGTATTGTCTTAGGATTTTTGGTTTTTTTATTGGGGGTGTGATTTTGGGTGTTTTGGCTTTGGGTGTGTTTTTGGGGGTTGGGTGGGTTTTGGGTTTTTTAGGGTTTTGGTTTTAAGGAGGCTGTCCCATGTGGCGATGTAACACTGCCACATGGGACAAATTCAAAAACAGCCCTCAATTGTAATAATGACTAGTCATAATCCGTGCCCGTGGGCACGGTTCGGATTTTCCCCTGCGAAATCTTTATTCACCAAAAAAATATTTTCACAGCCAAAATTGCACGGAACAACAAATTAGCATAAAAATATTCAGCCGCACGGGTGCCTTTGGCGCGGAACAACAAATTCGGTGCAGGCACCTTCGACACGGAACAATAAATTCGACGTAGGCATCTTCGGTGCGGAACAACAAATTCGACATAGAACAACAAATTTGGCATGGTCGCCTTAGGCGCGGAACAACAAATTAGCACACAAAAAATTAGTGGGCCCCTTCGGCGCGGAAAATTATTCGCATCTTGTTGCCCCATACATCGAAGAGACGGTGGGACCCGCGTTGAGGGAGGGATCATTCGATCTGCAGCAACATTCGATTTACGGGCACGGTTCATTTAATATTTCCCCCGCAAAATCCTCCAAAAATTTATTTCCACAACCAAAATTTAAAATAACAACAAATTAGCGTAAAAATATTTAGCGGCATGGACGCCTTCAGAAAAATATAAAAGAACAACAAATTCGACACGGAACAACAAATTAGCTTAAAAGCAGGGCCCTTCGGCACAGAACAACAAATTAGCGTAGAACAACAAATTCGACACATGCAGCTTCGACGCGGAACAACAAATTAGCGTAAAAGCGGCGCCTTCGCCGCGGAACAACAAATTCGGTGCAGACGCCTTCGACACAGAACAATAAATTCGACGCAAAACAACAAATTAGCGTAGAACAACAAATTTGGTGCGGGCGCGTTCGGCGCGGGAAATTATTCTCATCTTGTTGCCACATGCGTCGAAGAGATGGTGGGCCCTGCGTTGAGGGAGAGATCATTCGATCTGCACAACATTCGATCTGCAGAATTAATTGCAAGTTAAAGTTTTTTCTCCAAATATATTAATTGCACTCGGTTGTTCCCCATAAACGTTCATTCCCAAAATTTTTCATTTTTCCATAAACTTTCATTTCCCAAGAACTGTTTTTTTTCTTCCAAAATTTTCACAAACTCTCATCTCAACCGTTGATTTTCCAAGATTAAATCTCAACCATTCTTCTATCAACCTGTTTGTCCTAGTCAGCTTGTCCTAGTCAGCCCTAGGATTCAAAAACAGTTGTGTTTTAATCTCTTATATAAAACACAAGGTTGTCCTACTAGGATAAAGAGGTTGATAGAGTGGTGGCCTAGATTTGACCACCTCATCATGGTGGGTCCCACTTGGGGTTGGGTGTGGAGATGTGTTTGGCTTGGGGTGCAAGTAAAAAAATAAAAAATTTCACCCACCCCCCACATTTCCATTAAATTGCGCAAAAAAATACCCTCCTTCCCATTTTGTATTTATGTCCTTTTTGCATCCGTATTTACGTGTTTGGTCCCTTTTAACGCCCCGATGCTGCCGACACACACACCCACACTTTCCTCTCCTTCCCAGTTTCGTGCATAAACCGCTACCATGTTCATGGGGAATTATTTTTGCCCGTGCACAATGTGCACGAGAAATTTCTAGTGTGTGTGTGTGTGTGTGTGTGTGTGTGTGTGTGTGTGTGTAAATCTTCAAATGCAAACATTTCGCACGGTGGGAAAATGGTTTTAGTTTTTTTTGAAATTTTTTTCCAAAGATTCTTTTTTCCACCTTCATCTTATGCTGTTATACCCCTGCAAAAAATAATCGTTGAGAAATAATGTCATTTGGCCTTCGATCAAGGCAGTTCAACAAATTCGCACGTTTTGAGACTGTTAAATTTGTAACGGGTGGATGGGTGCTCTAATTCCCCTATGGTTCACCCATTATTTTTCCTGGGGTATATAATTGTATGGATTAAACATCACAAAAAAATTTGAAAAAAAATTCAACAAAATAAAAGAAAGTTTTCGCACTGGCTTTCCCACCGTTTTTTCTCAACGGAAGATTGCCCCCCACACACACACACACATACATATCTACTAGTCATAACCCGTGCCCGCGGGCACGGTTCACTTAAGAGTTTCCCCCGCAAAATCTTTATTCCCCAAAAAATTATAAAAGATCAATAAATTCGCGTAAAAATATTGAGCGGCACGGGCGCCTTCAACGCGGAACAATAAATTCGGTGGAGGAACCTTCGACATGGAACAACAAATTTGACACGGGTGAATTCGGCAGAGAAAAACAAATTAGCGTAGAATAACAAATTCGGCATGGGCACCTGATCACTCCTTATTTTACACTTTTTTCCCGAATGTTTGCATGCCATTTAGATCGCCCAAATCATGTTTTTCACGATATATCGATGATATTGCGATGCTTTTCACGATTTGTCGTTTTTGTCGCATTTCAGGTGATTTGGAGCGATTTGGAGTGATCTCGAGATACGCCTACTCCAGAGTGTCACCGATGACCTCCCCGAGGGGTATTTTGCTGTTGGAGAGGAGCGGAAGAAGAAAGAACGTCGCAGGAGCGACGAGGAGGCCAAAACAAGCTGTTTGGGCATTTTTGGTGTCCCACTCGGCCGAGTGAAGGACTCACTCGGCCAACCAGCGAGACACTGCTCGGCCGACCAGATCGGATACGTTTCATACGCGCACTCGGCCGAGCATCGGAAGCCACATCGGCCGAGTGACGAGATCCCGTCCGCCCGAGTGGCACCCAGACGACGCATGTCAAAAATCGCCAACTTACTGTTTTTCGTCTGCCTGAGCTTCAGAAGACCCACTCGGCCGAGTGGCAAATGCCGACCGCCCGAGTACTAAGAAGCCATCGGCCGAGTGACGACAACTCACTCGGCTGAGCGACTCCTGAAGTGAAGACCCCCGAAGACCCAGACTTACTGGAAATTTACAGGGTTTCTCACTCGGCCGAGCGACTTTTGTCACTCGGCCGAGTGCAACGCGCTGCCTGTAGCGAAAATTGCGGATTTCAGGCTGCGCAGGGGCATTTTGGTCACAGTTTTTTGGACGATTTTGGGGGGTATTTAACCCTTGTTTTTACCCTAGTTTGAGAGAGCTTTTCTCTCAGATTTTTGCAGCTTTTTAGATTAACTTTTTAGCTTTATTCTTGTGATTGGAGAGGAGACAAAAGTTGATTTTTGTTGAATTATTTAAAGAACTCCATTGGTTTGCCTCTCTCTCCTCTAAAAATACAATTTTTATTGCTTATCTCAACATTGTGATGAATTCTCTTGTTAATTCCATTGATTATTTTTGTGTTTGTGCTATGAATTGTGAGTAGTCTCCACGTCTTGGGGCGTGGGGATGAACCCTACGAGCCCAATTTCAGATTTGTGATGAATTGGTAGAGATTTTGCTAGAATTTGCTATTAGGGTTAGATTGGGATCGATTTATTACGGATAGCTAGGTATTCATACCGATTGGGATTTGCAAGAGATTGGATCCCAATTCGATAGGAAACCTTAGAAATCCGAATTGGGTTGGAATCGAATTTCCGTAGTATCGGTTTGTAAGAGATTGGACCGATACTAAGGTTTTCGGTTGCAATTCCATGCCGATACCCGTTTGCAAGAGATTGGACGGGTAGGAACTATCCCAACCTAGGTCGTGGCCCGAGTTTGCACGAGAGTGGGCTCGGGGCGCGATTGAACGATGATGTTGATCCTAGTGCTAGCTTGCCTAGGCTAGGGTTTTCAAGAGATTGGACCCAAAACCTAGGATAGCTATAGACCGACAACAGCGCGAGATCGTGATCTAGGTTCTACATTTAGTTGCAACTAGTTCATCCAAAATTTTATTCTAGCAATTTTGATACCAATGAACCATATTGACGAGATACGGTGAGTAGCGGGGATTCCCCATTCCCTAGGCGTCTTTTATTTGATTTGATATCTTCGTACTTTGTCTGACGATTGTGACAGGATCGCCAAAGGCAAATTCTCTCTTTTCTATTCTTAAATAGCCAGGTTGATTGGAGCAAGCACGGTCATTCGTCCTCCCTGTGTTCGATAACCCGCTTGCCGCTATACCGTGCGCTTGCGGTAAAACTACAACCGTTCTTTGGGTTACATTCCAGAGCGATCAAGTTTTTGGCGCCGTTGCCGGGGAGGCGATTGCATTTGATCTTACCACCCTAGCTATTTCTTTTTTTTTATTTCTTTATTTTTACCTAAACCTTCCATTGTGCTAATCACTTCTTTGAAACTTTGTTCTCCTGTGCATGTACACGAGATCCACTGCAGACCCTGATGTAGGATCCTTTCCAAAACAGAGTTAGGATCGATAACATGAAGTTTAGACTTACGCTTACGTATGCGGCACGGTAGTCTACGAACTTCGCCTTCGGATTCGCCACGACGGATCGAGTCTTCTCACGAACGGAGTAAGGCTACTAATCCACAATCTAAATCTCTACTTTAGATTAAGAACTTGGATAGAGGAAGAGAAAGGATTTCTACAGAGCTTCGCTATGATGAAGTTGCATGCATGAATTTCATGCAAAAGGTGTAAGAAATGGCTTACCCTTGGGTCTTATTTATAGCCCCCAAGGTAGTTATTTTAGGGTAAGTTGTTCCTTTGGAACAACTTAATTAAGGTGTACCATGATACATGGCACATTATATTAAGTTGTACCATATGCATGGTACAACATAAGCTTAAGATATTCCCCCTTTATTAGCCATATGTTGCATGCACTTATGCATATATAATGCGACTTTCCCACTCATCCAGAGATCCTCTCCGCAAGGGAACAAATTCCCTTTGCACACGACTTCGTGTACGCGACGTTCGAGGTCCATAATCCCTCGTACATCCCCCACAAGGGTGTACAAACGTCTTCCATATCCAACATCTCCCACTCACACTTGAGGGGATTGTAAGAGAACGTCTTTCCCTTAGTTCTTTCATCTATCATACCGAGAAATAGACCGTGCGACCGTCATGCGCATAGAGTCTGTTGTTGTGCACTTGTTAGAGATACACAACGACCTCGAAGGTGCAAAGTTGAGTAGTTCAACGCATGCTTTACCCTAGATTATTTCTTCACATTTCTTATACTTTATATTCAACAATTGAATCCCATCTGGATTACAATTGGCTGGCCAGCTTTGAATCATTAAAGTCCAAATGCGAATATGAAATCATTCTTCCTCTTCTTGCGAACCTTCTGATCTTGACTAGACTCGCTTTTCTAACGTGCCCCGCCGAGCCGAATTATCATAGCCCATAAGTAACACGCTAAGATAGTGATCATTTCGTCAAATCTAAAGGAACCAATTGGAGTCCTTGAGGGTAAGAGTTAAGACCCATATGGCCTTTGAGTCTCACATAATAGCAAACACTATTGCTACTAACTCAGTGGTCGAAATGCATACGTGGTATGAACACGTATTACAACATCACTCATTTCCCAGGGAGAGTATGTCTTAATGATGTTGTACGGATGAAAAGATCAGACACCACAGTGCCTATCTTTTTGAGTCCCTTTACTACTCGTGAAATATTCACGGACTCTCATCCTGCATAAGACAGATAGGATTTAAAAAATCCTACGAGATCTCTTTCAAATATCCTTGTGATACAGATCTCAGATCTTTTGTAAGCATCCATATGATGCAGATCTTTCATTCGACTATCTTGTTTAAGTCATGACTCTAAATCATTCGTCTAATGATTTTTGACTTTAAACTAGTCTCATCTCTATCTTATCCATCTGATAAGATAAGGCGGTTGCTCATGTGAGAGAGCCAACCTTTATCTGTCCGACATACACACAATTCAGCTGAGATTTCAAAAATGTACACAAACATTTCTTAAGAAATTTATATGCAATGTTTGAAAAAGAACTTATTCTTTTATTAATTTTGATCATTTACAGACATGGGAATTTACATTGGTACAACTCAGATCTTACGCAATCCTTGAGATGATAAGTGTTTGTAAAACACATCTCTGGGGATCGCCTTCGTAAGCGGATCCGCTATCATCTCATGCGTAGATATGTACCTTAAGTCTACCTTCTTGGTCTTATCATAATCTTTTGCAAATTTGTAGCGGATATCTATGTGTTTGGTCTTACAATGGAATTTCGGATCTTTGACATAGGCTATAGATGCTTGACTGTCGCTGTGTATAGGTACAGCACCTGCGTCACTTGCATTAATTAGCCTGTCTAAGAACTTCCTAAGCCAAACAGCCTCTTGAACTGCCATGCTAAATGCTACAAACTCGGCTTCCATGGTTGAAAGTGTGATGCAGGATTGTTTCTTGCTACTCCAGGATATTGCACCAGATCTGAGTAGAAAAACATATCCTGAGGTCGATCGTCGCTCATCGAGATCACCCGCCCAATCAGCATCAGTGTAGCCTTCGAGCCTCAAGGCATCTCCTTGATAGCATAAAGCAAAGTCTGCAGTTCCTTTGAGATACTGCATTATCCTCTTAACCGCTTTCCAGTGTACTTGCCCTGGGTTGGATTGGTAACGACTTACCATTCCAACGGCAAAACAGATGTCCGGTCTTGTACACATCATAGCGTACATTAGACTACCAACTGCACTGGAATATGGAACTTTTTCCATAATCTCCTTCTCTTTTTGGTTCTTCAGACATGATTTCAGACATAAATTGTCGCACTTGCTTATTGGAGTATCAATGGACTTGCAGTCCTGCATATTAAAACGTTCTAGAACCTTCTTTATATAAGTCTCCTGTGAAAGAGAAAGAAGTTTCTTCGAACGATTCCTTGAAATCTTAACTCCAAGGATATATGCGGCTTCTCCCATGTCTTTCATCTCAAAGACTGATGAAAGCCAAGCCTTGATATCCATCACAAAGCCCTTGTCATTTCCGGCTATTAAAATGTCATCTACATATAGAGACATAATAACATACTTGTTCTTATTCCTCTTGATATATACACATTTATCTTCATCAAGCATGGAAAAACCAAGGATATATGCGGCTTCTCCCATGTCTTTCATCTCAAAGACTGATGAAAGCCAAGCCTTGATATCCATCACAAAGCCCTTGTCATTTCCGGCTATTAAAATGTCATCTACATATAGAGACATAATAACATACTTGTTCTTATTCCTCTTGATATATACACAGTTATCTTCATCAAGCATGGAAAAACCATTTGATAAGACAACCTCTTGAAATCGTATATACCACTGCCTCGAGGATTGTTTAAGACCATATATGGATTTAAGAAGTTTACAAACCTTATGTTCGTTTCCTTCTTTTACAAACCCTGTTGGTTGTTCCATATAGATCTCCTCGTCCAATTCTCCATTGAGAAAAGCAGTCTTTACATCCATTTGATGTAATTCGAGGTCTAAGCAAGCTACCATTGCCAGAATCAGGCGAATTGAGGTAAAACGAACAACAGGTGAGAAGGTCTCTTCGTAGTCTATCCCTTCCTGTTGCGTAAAACCTTTCACGACAAGGCGAGCTTTATATCTGTCAATAGAGCCATCGGCCTTATGCCTGATCTTGAGAACCCATTTGTTCCCAATAGCTCTACGTCCTCTGGGTAAGTCAACTAAGTCCCAGACTTGGTTAACTTTCATGGATTCTAATTCCTCTTGCATCGCTTCCATCCATTTGTCTTTAGCAGGGCAAGATACGGCCTGTTTGAAAGTAGCAGGCTCGTCATCTTCTTGTAGTAAAGTCATAAAGGTTTGCGGAAATTCATCCTCAAATCTTAGAGGAGCCAACCTTGTACGACTACTACGTCGTATTTGAGATTCTTCAAGTCCTTGTTGACTTGAATTTAGATCAATTCTAATATCACTCCCACTTGGAATGTCGTTAGAATTGCTCCCACTTGGATCATTATTCCCGTATGGAATAGGATAATCGTCATTCGTATAATCCATTGGTGAAGGTTGAAACGTATTTTCATTTTCACCAAGAATTCTCCCACTCGAATGAGGTAATCCTTCTTGATCATAAATCTCAAATAGAGATAAGTCCTGACTTATCTCGCCCTGTCTTGGAAACTCGTTTTCCAAGAAAGTGACATCCATCGACTCAAACTCAATTAGCCCACCATTGTCTTCCTGACTAACAAAAACATAACCTTTGGAGTTTTCTGCGTATCGTATAAAGATACATTTCCTTCCCCTTGGCCCAAGTTTGCCATACTTATGGGAGGAAATATGTGCGTAGGATGCACAACCCCAAGGTTTCAAAATGTTTAAGTCAGGAGACCTTTGGTTCCACAACTCATAAGGAGTGGAGCTAACTGATTTCGAGGGTACGCGGTTTAAAATGAAAGTGGCCGTCAATAATGCATCACCCCAAAAGGTGATTGGCAAGTTAGCTTGCGCCATCATTGAACGGACCATTTCCATTAAAGTCATATTTCTCCTTTCTGCAACACCGTTTTGTTGAGGAGTATAAGGCATAGTTACCTGATGTACTATGCCTTTTTCATCACAAAGTTCCTTAAAACTTATTGATTGATATTCACCGCCCCTATCGGTTCGCAAGACCTTAATCTTGCGATCTAATTGATTCTCCACTAAACTCATATAGTTTTTAAAGCAAGCCAAAGCTTCACTTTTGTGAGATATCAAATAGATATGTCCGAATCGGGTGAAATCATCAATAAAAGTGATGAAATAGGACTTTCCGCGTCTTGTCTTGACATTCATTGGACCACATATGTCCGAATGGATAAGCTGTAATGGAACCTCGGCCCTTGTGCCGGTTCCAAACGGCTTGCGACAAGATTTCCCCACAAGGCAATGTTCGCAGGTCGACATTTCAACCTTTGAAACATTGGATAGAAGGCCACGTTTGGCAAGTCTATCCATACGCGTTGGTCCAATATGACCAAGCCTTGCGTGCCAACAATTCACATCAGACTCATAAGTCTTAGAATTTGCAACAAGGAAATTTTCATTACTTGAGGAATCATACATTGTACTCATTACAATAAATCCTTTAAATACAAACCCAGTACCAATAAGAGTATTATTACAACTTAAGTCCACATTACAATCATGAAAAAACCAGCTATAGCCAAGACCCATTAATACAACCACAGAAATTATATTCCTTCGAATATCTGGAGCGAAGAGGACATCATGAAGTAGGAGAGTGCGGCCGTTGTCCAAGACTAGCTTGCAAGTCCCAACGCCTTTCACTTCAACACGTGTGTTGTTTCCTACATAGATCCACTTCGTTCCTTGGGGTATCCGGTGATACTCCACGAAGGACCGTCTGTCCCTTGCTATGTGGTCGGTGGCACCTGAATCAATTATCCAAAATGGATTAGATTCCACAAGAAATATTGAACTAGAAACACATATGTAACTAGTATATTTACAAGTTACCTCGTCGCCTCCACTCATACACGAACGAGCATAGTGACCGAGCTTGTTGCACTTGAAGCACTTGATCCTCTTCAAGTCTTTCTTCTTGTGCCATTTCTTGTGCCCACCCTTATGTTTGGGTTTCTTGGTAGACTCAGGTTGCTTATTACGTTCATTAGTGAACTTCGAATGATTTTTCCGTTTCTTTCCCCCGTGTGAGGAACTAGCAACCATGTGCACTTCTGCACTTGGCTTGGCAGCCGCAAGCCGCTCTTCCTCTAATTCGAGGTGCTTGGAAACATCGCCGAAGGTCTTGATGCTCTCATTGTGAGTGAGATGCATCTTCATTTGGTCCCACCCATTTGGTAGGGAACGTATGACTGCTTGGATTTGTTGCTCATCCGTGAGCACATGACCTGCATCCTTTAACTCTGAGATAAGGTTCGCCATATGTCGCAGATGTTTCCCCATGGAATGATCTGGACGTTTCTTATATGTATCGAACTTTATAGTTAAGGCGCGAAGTTTGGACACCGATGTGCCACCGAACTTCTCCTCTAGCTTGGACCATATGTCCATGGCTAGGTCATGTTCTCGGAAGATGCGCATTATGTCATCAGCCATACTGCTTAATAACGTAATGCGTGCTATCTTATTCTTCCGAGACCAAGCATCAAAAGCTTCCTTGTCTCTTCGGTGTTGGGCCGTAGTGCCCAACTCCGGTTCAATCATAACGTTCTTTAGAGTTTCGAGCACTTCTTGCTCCTCTAGAACGTATTGTATCTTAATGGACCAAAGTTTGTAATTATCGCCGTTGAGTTTTTCACCTTTGTTTAACTCAGCGGCGATATTCTTTGAAGCGGAAGACATTTTACTTTTAAAATGCTGCAAAAGACATAAAAACCGAAGGTTCGATCAAAAACACATTGCATAAAAATTCTTAAAAATATAACTCCCACTTGAAATTATATTATATTTTATAAGTTACTTTCGAAAAATATTGAAGATGTTGTTCTAGAATCGAAAAGGTCTCTTTGATTCCAATCACCATCTAGAACAACCTTCAATATTCCCCAATCACTTATCAAACAATAGTACTCTTATAGTACTAGCAGCGGAAAAGTGAGTTTGAAAACATATTTTTCAAATATAATTCCCACTTGAAATGACAATAGAATATCCCATATGGATAGTTCTAAAATCAACTCCCACTTGGAATGATATTCATAATTTGATAAGTTACTTTCGAAAAATATTGAAGATGTTGCTCTAGAGTCGGAAAGGTCACTATGTTTCCAATCACCATCTAGAGTAACTTTCAATATTTCTCCCTCACTTTATCAAATGTTAGTACTCTTATAGTACTTTGCAGCGGAAAAGCGTTTTTGAAAAACGTATTTTTCAAAAAAATTCAAAATACATTGGCTAATCTCCGTAGAGTAGAGCACAACGTCATAAGTACATTGGCTAATCTCCGTAGAGTAGAGCACAATGACTTGGCTAATCTCGCATGAAGTAGAGCACTATGGCTAGTCTTCAAGGAGTAGAGCCCAAAAAAAACTTCATTAAAACGTTAGTCCCGTATGAACTAGTCGGCACTGTGGTTAGCCCCGTATGGACTAATCGACACATTCGAGTTTGACCAAGGCCTTTTGTTACCCCGTATGGGTCATTTGGCAAGTTTGCAATCGACCCAGACCTTCTGTCGGATTGGTCGACCAAAAACACTAAATTGGTCGACCAATTTTTGAATTGCAACTTCTTCCCGGCCAGGGCCTCTGCCCTGGCCGGCCAGGGGCCTTGGCCCCCTCGGCCAGGGCCTCTGCCCTGGCCGAGGCCGGCCAAGGCCGGCCAGGCCCTGGCCGAGGCCAGGGCATTGGCCCTGGCCTCTGCCAGGGCCGGCCAGGCCGGCAGGCCTTGGCCAAGGCCGGCCATTGCCGGCCTGGCCTTGGCCGGCCACTGCCGGCCTGGCCATGGCCGGCCATGGCTTGGCCATGGCCGGTCATGGCCATGGCCATTTGGCATTGGCCGGCCATGGTCCCTTTGGCCATGGCCGGCCACCCCCTTTGAATGGGGTTGCCGCACACACTCCTCCCCCTTGATGGGGTGGTCGCCGGTGGTTATTGGCCGTAGCCAACCCCCTCCGCAAGTGAAGGGGGGTGCATAGCCTTCATAGCCCATTTGGCCTTGGTGCACATGCACCAAATTCCTCTTACCCGATGGAAATAACTACCATCAACTTCCTCGATGAAGCACCCGTTCGTCGATGAAGCACCCGTTCGTCGAGAAATTAGTTATTTCCTAATGGCCGTGTGCCAAAAAAATGAAAAATAACATACTACGTGAACGGTCGGTTCTTCCCGTTACGGAGAGTTCCTACCATATCCGTAATGATAGGAGACCCTAACGTGAAAAGAACAACCGCTGCGTTCTCTCCGTCACGAAGCGTTCCTACTATATCCGTAATAGTAGGAGACCCATTCGTGAAAAAGACAACGACTCGTTCATAGTTTCGACGGGGCGGCGGTTTGACCGGGGCGAACCCTTATGGCTCTGATACCAATGTAGGATCCTTTCCAAAACAGAGTTAGGATCGATAACATGAAGTTTAGACTTACGCTTGCGTATGCGGCACGGTAGTCTACGAACTTCGCCTTCGGATTCGCCACGACGGATCGAGTCTTCTCACGAACGGAGTAAGGCTACTAATCCACAATCTAAATCTCTACTTTAGATTAAGAACTTGGATAGAGGAAGAGAAAGGATTTCTGCAGAGCTTCGCTATGATGAAGTTGCATGCATGAATTTCATGCAAAAGGTGTAAGAAATGGCTTACCCTTGGGTCTTATTTATAGCCCCCAAGGTAGTTATTTTAGGGTAAGTTATTCCTTTGGAACAACTTAATTAAGGTGTACCATGATACATGGCACATTATAAGCTTAAGTTGTACCATATGCATGGTACAACATAAGCTTAAGATATTCCCCCTTTATTAGCCATATGTCGCATGCACTTATGCATATATAATGCGACTTTCCCACTCATCCAGAGATCCTCGCCGCAAGGGAACAGATTCCCTTTGCACACGACTTCGTGTACGCGACGTTCGAGGTCCGTAATCCCTCGTACATCCCCCACAAGGGTGTACAAACGTCTTCCATATCCAACACCTGAAGGTATATTATTTGATCCCGAGATTGAACGCACTGTGCGGAGAATCAGAGCGGAGAGGAGACAAGATCCGGAAGGGAGGTTTATGACCAACCTGGAAACTGCGGACCAATTAGCGGCAAGAATGGCGAGGATCATTTCTATTCGCGATAGGCTCCGGCCTAAGACCTCCTCTACGACCTCATCCATTGCCATGCCGGAGTTGGCGGCTGACAAGAACTTTGAGCTGAAGACTGGACTAGTGGTTCTGATGCAGCAGGATCCATTTCATGGGAATGCCCATGAAAATCCTCACTACCACATCCAATTATTCTTGTCGAAGTGCGCCACATTTCAGATGACGGGGGTCTCCATCGATGCCATCAGACTGCGTCTCTTCCCCTTCACGCTAAAAGACAAGGCACTCTATTGGTTGAGGACGCAAGCTGAGGGAGTCTTTACCACTTGGGACGAGTTGGCGAGTGCATTCATTGACAAGTTCTATCCGCCCTCCAAGACGGTGACGATTCGGAGCGCTCTTATGTCCTTCAAGAAAGGACCCCAAGAGACGCTCTATGAGGCTTGGGAGCGTTTTAAAGACCTGCAGCATCAATGCCTCCACCATAGCATTGAAGATTGGGAGCTAGTTCATAGCTTCTACAATGGTCTCCAACAGGGGACCAAACAAATTGTTGATGCCGCGGCGAATGGTGCTATCTTATCAAAGACTCCCGAAAAAGCTACGGCCCTAATTGAGGAGATGGCCTCAAACAATCAACAATGGGGCGATGAGCGAGGACACTCTACGTCCTCCTTGAAGCCAACTAGCATCTATGAGGCGAAGGCCGTAGCGGAGCTTACAAGCAAGTTTGATTCTCTCCACAAGGTAGTGGAGAGACTGGAGAAGTTTATCACGGAGCCCCAAGGAACCCCTTCCACATCCGCACCAACGAACCAAATGTGTGATTGGCAAGACCAATCTCAAGCCATGTATTTGGGAGGAGAGCAAGGAGAGGGATCCTTGGAGCAAGTACAATATGTCACGGGGAACCAAGGGTATTGGGCCAATCCGGCCACAAGAAATCATCCCGGTTTCTCTTACGCCAACAACGAAGGAGCTTTGAACCCGCCACAACAACCACCTCAACAAGCTCGACCGCCACCACCACCCCAACAACAACACTATCCGCCGAGGGGGCCTCCACAACAACATTTCCAACCGAAGCAACAAGTTCCACCCTATAGGCCGCCCGGATACAATCAAGGGTGGAGAAATCAAAATCAAAACCCCCCACAAGCTCAACAACGATCCGACTTTGAAGCTAGAGTGGAGGAGTTTATGGTCGAGCAAAAGAAGGTCAATGCTTCCTTGAAGGTGGGCCAAGACTCCCTTACAACCGTTGTGGCACAAATATCGGAGCAATTGGCGTTGCTCAATCAGAATACTCAACAATTACCGGCGCAACCCGAGCAAAACCCACGGGGCAACACCGGCCACATCAATGCCGTGGTTGCCGTTACTACTAGAGGCGGGAAGGATACCACCCCGCCATGATTCCTACCGAGGAGCCCGTGGAGGAGAATGTAGAGCCGATCGAGCCTGTAGTTGAAGTTGATAGGGAGAAAGAGCCGCAAGAAAAGGAGAAATCTAGAGCGGAGCAATTGATTGAGGAGAGGCGCTTCATGCCACCGGTCCCATTCCCCCAAAGGCTTGCTAGAGCGAAAATGGAGAAAAATCTAGCGAAGTTTCTCGAGTATCTGAGAGGGGTTAGCCTCAACATTCCCTTCCTAGACGCCATCGTGGAAATCTCCACATATGCTAAATTTTTAAAAGATTTGATTTCGGGGAGAAAGAGGAAGGGGAAGATTATGCTCGATAAGGAGGGCTCTTGGTTCACCAAGAGAGAGAATGAGCCGGCCAAATTCAAAGATCCGGGGAGTTTTCGAATTCCTTGCACCCTGGGCGGCGTCCCTCTACAAAAGGCGTTGGTGGATTTAGGGGCTAGTGTTAGCCTCATGGCTCTCTCCATGTTCCTAAGGCTAAACACCGGGACGAAATTGAAGCCCATCGACATGCGGATACAATTAGCCGATGGACGGATAACAAGGCCGGTAGGGATCACCGAGGACATCCCGCTACAAGTCCCGGGGGGCATATGTTTGCCATGTGACTTCGTGATTATGGACGTTAAGGAGGAGGGAGATATGTCATTGATACGTGGACGCCCGTTCCTCGCCACCACCGGAGTCATTGTCGACGTGCGAGAAGGCACCCTAACATTGAACGTCGGCAACATCGAGGTGGAGCTTCACATTCCTAAGGCTATGAAACACATGCCTTACCACGAGGAGCTGGACTATATGGACCTCCTTGACGAGGTTATCGAAGAGGCGATCCCCCATTCGATTGGTGCCCTATTCAATGAGAATTTCGAGGAAGGCCCAGATTTAGCCCAAGATGAGAAGAAAAATGATTCCCTCGACTTCTCCGCTGAAAATGATGAAGGCGACGCTGATGTCGCAAGGATTCGAGAGCTCTGCAAGCTTTCGAAAATGAAGTCTCCGAAGAAAGCTCCGCCGATACGGAAATCGGCGTCCCCGGTGAAACCGTGGACCGGAGAAAATGCTAGCTTGGGGGAGCCTCCCCCCAACACTATTCGAGACGGGAGACCACCGAGGGAGAACACGCCGCCGCAACTTCCGAATCCAAGCGTTCTCCCCGGAATGTTTGACGGGTGCATCTCATATGCACCAAACATCTCGCATTAATTGAAAATCATAGGGGGGTCGAGCTCACGACATTAAACGAGCGCTTGTCGGGAGGCAACCCGACGGTTATTGCTTTATTTTCACTTTTCTTTTATTTTTGTTTTAGAAATTTTTAGTGTTTTGAGTCGTTCGCCCAAAAATTTTGTGATAACGGGTCCTATTTTTCTTGACAGGAGAGGAGGACGAGGTACCCATCATTAGGAGGATGCACAAGGCGACGAGGAGCGCCCCAGGAAGGCGCTCGATGCTTAGGAGGAAGATGAAATCGACTGGAGGAAGAAAGACGGAGTTTAGAGCCCAAACGAAGACAAACAGCAGAAAACAAGGCTCACTCGGCCGAGTATACTAGTCACTCGGCCGAGCACACAAGTTCGTCCGGCCGAGCCGCCCACGAACGAGGGAAGTCTGATGTACCCAACTCTCTGTTTATTTTCCTGATTTCAGTATAACTGCTACTCGGCCGAGTTTATATTTTCACTCGGCCGAGTAAAACTGATACGCTCCTAGGGCGAGTCTTGCCGAGTAGCTTGAGCCACTCGGCCGAATGGACTTACTCCACTCGGCCGAGGGTGGCAAGGCCACTCGGCCGAAGCGTAGCGGGGAGGAATTTTTTCTTTAAGTTCACCCGGCCGAGCGACCCAGTCACTCGGCCGAGTCGTAACTTTTGCTATAAATAGGGGCGAGGGTCGGGCTCGTTTTTTGAAACGAAACAAATCGCAAACCGCCTGACCCCTCACCTCCCTCGCCCGCTACCCTCGTTCACTCGCCCGATCATCGACCCCGCGCCGCCGCTCGGCCACCCACAGCTGGCCGAGCCGCCGCCGCTCCTCGCCCGAGTCGCCGCCAGCGGCCACTGCTCCGGCCGACTCCGGTAACCCCATTTTCGCCTGTTTTCTCCTCTTTTGTGTGTTTTTCGAGGATCCATGTACTTAACGAACCCCAAACCCAAATTAATTCCTATCTCTATCTATTATACCCCTAATGCTCCATACGTTTTGAATATTACTCGCTGATATCTCCGTTTCATGCGCATGTTATTTTTGGGAGCTTAGGGGAGCCCAGGGGAGCTTCCAGGGACTGTTTTGGGCTTGGTGGAGGCGTAGTCTTCGCACGCTTCCATAGCTTTGCACTCGCGGCATGTCGTAGTATATTCTTTCCTTTATTTTATGCACGCCGCATTTTTTATTGGTTTTGGTTAGCGCTCGGGGTCCATATGCCGCCCCGGACACGGCCGAGGTCGAGGAGAGCTTCCGCCAAGCGAAAGCGGTCGGATGATGCCAGCCCCTCCCACGAGGTGGAGGACTCTCCTCCTCCTTCTCCCACACACCCCGTCCACCCAGCACAGCCTGCAGGCTCCGCACATGTCACGCCCCGGTCGCCCTAATACTCGAGGAAAGAGAGTTTAATCTCAATTTCCCGAGACAGGCGGGGGTGGAGACACGTGACAGGTCGCAGTCTTGGACCAAGCGTATAATAAAAGTAAGGCAGGCCACTACGCACACTGGAACAACACAGTGAGGAAGGAATGTAAAAGAGCTCTAACCACAGAAAGGTAACAACAAGTCACAAGTGTAGTACCAAAAGCAGAGCAGGAAAAGTAAAACAACCGCAGACAACACTGAACTGAAACGTAGTACACTAGTCCACCTTCATATAATATGTACAATCATGCCAACATCAAGTGCAACCGTCCACTGGCACAAAAGTACAACCACTACAAAGTACATCCACCCCCAAAAAGGTTACACTACTTTGTACATAAGTCACATATCAAAAGTACATCTCCAACACTCGACCCACCTACCAAGGAACTGCATCAGCTGTGTACATCTGTATAAGACCCGTCATGGGACAAACCACTACCACTACAACCGTCGCCGGAGTGGCGACTACGACAACCAACTCCTCACCGACCATGCCTGCATAAGTCCACATCATCTCGACCACGAGCACACAACAGAAGGAGACTAAGTCTGGTCCTGAGGACCCTGAGCTGAACCTAAACCACAGAAATGGGTCACGTCAGAGCGTGACCAGTAGAGGAAAATCAACACACCCAAGGAAAACCAACACACATCACATCACAGTTCAGAAGTGAATAATTTTATTAAGTTCTAGCTGTAGTTAAGTTTGGAAAGTCCGAGACCAAGACTCGAGTACGAGGACTAAACCTCATCCCAAATTGGGATGGCAACCGAGCACCCGCCAGTGGTACAACGCACTGTGTGAAGCTTAACGGGGCCTCCCACTCCGGATGTGGGGCAACAAGGCAGAGCCACGAGGGCCTCCCACTCCATCTCACAGATGTGGGGCAATACTGAAACATACGATATAACTCTGAACCACATAGTCTCGTCCTCATACTGTCACTTTTCTCGGACTTTCCCCCATACCCAACCCCTGCCTATAGGGCCTACCCGCTTTGAGCGGAAGAGGACACCTCTGGCCATTTGTCACCTACCCTAAGATTAGTTGCTCATTAAAGAGATTACATTATTCACATTTCATTCCAACACAAACCCATGTCCATAAACCACATATATCTACACGTGCATTAACATAAAGGATGAGCAACTAAGCTTGGGTACTGAATTTAACATCTACACATACTGATTTAAGTATTAACACATATTCCAAGAACAATTAGCTTCAGCATATTTCAAAAAAACACACAATATAAACTTTAACGATTTCCATTTCAGCCCAGCAGAAGGACCAGGACAGAGCATTGCAGATGGAATTTCTCAAAATACTTAACTAAAACTTGAAAAACTCTTCCAAAGGGGGTTTTAGCCCCATAAGTTAGCAACTCAGATTTTAAATTTCAAGTTACAAATCCAACTGGTTGATTTGTTATGAATTTTCTACTAAACTGGAAATTTTTCTGATTTGAAACTGCAGGAAAGGGTTCAAAGATTGCTGTTTTAAAAATAGTTAGAGGCTGAATTAAAATTTTGCCAAGAGGACAAAGTTTTAGGTCTAGGTCTTAGTTTGAAAATGAGCACAAGAACATAAAAATTGGTTCAGTGGTTTAAGAGATATAGGCTTTTTAAAAACATGTGTCTGTGCTGTTAAAATCTGGACAGTTTGTAAGATCGAATTTTTTAACCATACTTAGAGTCAAAATTAGACTTTGGCCAAAATAAAGAATATGGAGCAAAATATTATGAGAATAACATATAAAAATTTCAGAACATAATTCTTTGAAATAGAGTGGGAATTGCTCAAAGAAAATTCGGCCAGAGTTTCTCCTGAAAAGGGTGATTCTGTCCTACTTTTACAAAAGCTAGAATTAATTCATTTTTCAAGATAAAATACCAAAATTTTGTGTAGAGGTTCAAATTGAAGTAATAAAGAGATAAATCATGAAAAAAAACTTGATAAAGATCTAATCTTGCCACCTCCTTACACATCTAGCACCATCTAAGAATTTACACCAAACTTTAGCAAAAAGTATAACATGCAAACAAAGAGATTGCTAACATGAACATGCACACAATCCTACATCCTAAGGGTGTCAATATCCTCTACCTTAGCTATGGTGGAAGATGTAGCTCTCCAAGCCTTAGCCCCTAGCTCAATCCTCCAAGAAGATGGTCTCCTAGCTTGCCTCCTCCTTGCTCCTTGGTTCCTTGGGCAAGCACCTCCTCTCTTGGCTCCTCCTCTTCTTCTCCTTGACCAATCCTCTCTATAGGTCCATCTCTCTCCCTTGCTGGCCTTAGCCACGAAATTTTGAGGATAAGGGTCAAAAATGAGGGTTTTGGGAGAAGTGATGAGGTGTGTAGATGAGAAAAAGTGTGTAGAATGCTCTTTAGGGGTAAAAGGGTCAATTCACATACCCATTATCACTTGGAGCCAATGCATGTTGGCCACCCATCATTCTTATCCCCACTAACCCATAGCTAATGACCCATAAGCCCTTACTTGGCCTTTTTCACAAAACCCCCTTTATTTTTGCCTTATTGCGATTTTACCCAAAATTGGGCCAAATTGAAAATGTCGGGGGGTTTTAATGCAAAAATTCTCCAATTCCCAGTGGTCTCCTTGCATAGTTGTCACTAACGTCTTACTTACGACGTCTCAAGATAATCATAATAGCCACAGGACACTTTTCCATGCACGCATCCCAATGTGTGGGGATCAATCTCAATATCCGCGTGCATGGTTTGAGGGACGAGCGTGCCCAGACTAATTCCATCTTCTAAATACTCATGGTGAGTCCACTTATCATGCTCGTGGTGGTGATGTATGCACGTGTCCATGCGCACGTGTACACGTGACTGAGCACAAGTGTGCAGGAAAATGACTAGTCAGTCAGTCAATGTACCCAATCCGACTAGTTTACCCCATTTTCCCGCATTTCATCCTATTCTCTACACCACCCCTCGTGCTACCACCCAAGCATCACTGTACATACTACAGCCACACTACAACCCTCCAATATGCTTCCCAATGCATGGGAGCCTTAACAGGAAAGGAGGTCCTCTAAATGGGTCCCACGCTCTAGGAATCTTACACCATTACCCCCAATACGTCGTACATGGTCACTACATTGATACGAGAGTATTACATAAACAAATATGGGTATTTCTCCCGCATCTCATCCTCACATTCCCACGTGGACTCTCCAGGGGATTCCTGGTGCCACATAACTCTTACAAGTTCCACTGTCCTGTTTCGCAGCATCTTCTGCCTCCGATCCAGAATCGCCACGGGCTGCTGCTCATATATCAAGTCTGGACGCACTGCAACTTCTGTATGGTACACGATCTGACTGGGGTCGCCTACAAATCCTCGAAGTTGAGATACATGGAATACGTCGTGGACTCCTTCGAGGGATGGTGGAAGCACCAATCTGTAAGCCACCTCGCCAACTCGAGCTGAAATCTCAAACGGGCCGACATACCTGGGACTCAACTTCCCCTGTCGTCCAAAACGAATCGTACCACGAGTCGGAGAAATCTTCAAGAAGACATAATCTCCAGGTTGGAACTCAAGTGGTCGCCTCTTGGTATCAGCCCAATGTTTATAGCGATCTTGAGCAATCCGAAGATTCTCGCGAACTGTTCGTACGACATCAACAGTTTCAACTATCATATCAGGTCCCAACACTTCACGATCACCAGGGTCATCCCAACTGAGCGGTGACCGACACTTACGTCCATATAAAGCTGCAAATGGAGCCATACCAATACTTGCTTGATAACTGTTGTTGTATGCGAACTCAACCAAATGCAGGTGATCTTCCCAGGATCCTTGAAACTCTAACATGCATGCCCTCAACATATCTTCCAGAATTTGGATCACACGCTCGGATTGGCCATCTGTCTGAGGGTGATAAGCTGTACTGAAACTGAGATTGGTTCCCAAACTGTTCTGCAAACTTTTCCAAAAGTGAGATGTAAATCTCGAGTCTCGATCCGACACAATGCATATGGGAACTCCATGAAGTCTCACAATTTCTTCCATATACTTCTTGGCCAATGACTCCGTAGACTGACCAACCCGAAACGGAATAAAATGCGCTGACTTAGTCAAGCGATCCACAATTACCCATACCGCGTCATGACCTTTTGATGTGCGAGGTAAGCCAGTCACAAAGTCCATGGTCACGTGCTGCCACTTCCATTCTGGAATAGGAAGAGGTTGAAGCAAACCTGCTGTTCTCTGGTGTTCAGCCTTCACTTGTTGACAAGTGATACACGAAGCCACACTCCGAGCCACTGCACGCTTCATCCCATGCCACCAAAAATGTTGACGCATATCACGATACATTTTGGTTCCTCCGGGATGAATGGAATAAGGTGAATTATGAGCTTCCTTCAAGAGCTCATCCCGGATAGCACCTGCGGGTACACAGACTCGACTATCGAATCTCAAAGAACCATCTGCATGAATGCAAAAATCTGTCCGAAGACCAGCTTCGACTTGCCCACGAATCACCTGCAACTTTCTATCTTCTAGCTGGGCTGCCTTAATTCTATCCACTAAATCTGATCGAACTTGCAAACCCATATGCACTGTCTGCTCTCCCGAAAGCACAACCTCTATCTCCATTTGCCTCATTGCCCATCGTAGTTGCGGTTGCGAGGTCAATCGCATTATTGCTGGCAATCTGCTCAGCGCATCCGGAACTACATTGACCTTGCCAGGATGATACTGAAGATCAATATCATATTCTGCCATCAACTCCAACCACCTTCGTTGCCTCATATTAAGCTCTTGTTGCGTGAAGACATATTTCAGACTTTTATGATCCGTATATATCTTTACACGTTCGCCCAACAAAAAATGTCTCCACAACTTCAATGCAAAGATTACCGCCGCCAACTCCAAATCATGAGTGGGATAGTTTTGCTCATGGACTTTCAACAATCTCGATGCATAAGCGACCACACGTCCATGCTGATGGAGTACACATCCCAATCCTTTCCCTGAAGCATCACAAAAAATCTCGAATCCTCCTGACCGATCGGGAATCGTCAACATTGGAGCAGTCGTCAGGCGACGCTTCATCTCATCCATCGCCCGCTGACACTCTTCTGACCATACATAAGGCACATCCTTTTTCGTCAGGTTTGTCAGAGGTGCTGCGACCTTTGAAAAGTCCTTGATGAATTTTCGGTAATATCCGGCAAATCCCAAGAAACTTCTAATTTCAGTGACCGATCGCGAAATAGGCCACTCTACTACCACCGCAATCTTTTCCGGATCCACAGATATCCCTTCACCTGATACAACATGTCCCAGGAACGCAATCTTCGTCAACCAAAACTGGCACTTGCTAAACTTGGCATATAATTGGTGCTGCCTCAGAGTCTCAAGAACTATCCTCAAGTGTTTAGCATGCTCGGCTTCATCTTTTGAATACACTAAGATATCATCAATGAATACCACTACAAACTTATCCAAATAGTCAAAGAACACTTGGTTCATCAGTCTCATGAAAGTAGCTGGTGCATTCGTCACTCCGAAGGGCATCACCAAAAACTCATATTGCCCGTATCGAGTCCTGAAAGCAGTCTTAGAGATATCTGAATCACGAACCTTCACCTGGTGGTATCCGCTCCGCAAATCCAACTTGGAGTACACCCTGGATCCACCCAACTGATCAAAAATGTCATCGATTCGGGGAAGTGGGTACTTATCTTTCACAGTTGCTTTATTCAATTCCCTGTAATCGATGCACAACCTTTTAGAGCCATCTTTCTTGTTTACCAACAAGACTGGTGCTCCCCACGGAGACACACTGGGTCGAATCAATCCACGACCTGATAAATCAGTCAACTGATTCCGAAGCTCATCTAATTCAGGCGGAGCCATACGATACGGAGCCTTCGAAATCGGTTGGGTCCCCGGAATCAAATCAATGGTGAACTCTAACGATCTATCTGGAGGAAGCCCATATATATCATCGGGAAACACGTCTGGAAAATCCCGTACAACCTCAGGAAATTCCACTTTTGATTCCATGACTATCACTTGCATCTCCACTGGTGCCATTCTGAACTTAACCGGTCCACATACATCTGTTCCATTATGATATACAAACTCAGCATGACCTGGAACTTGGAACACTATCCTCCGTCGTCTACAATCTATCTTCGCATAAAACATGCTCAACCAATCCATACCAAACACCACTTTATAACTGGGCAACTCTATGATCAAGAAATCTGCATATAGTTCTAGTCCTGCCAATTCTACAGGGCAATTTCTCATACCAGCTGAACTCAAAACAACCCCATTCCCGGTATGTACGTTCCAATTAAAAGTAAACGCGTCTACCGCTATCTGATTCTTTTTCACAAACTCCTTAGACAGAAAACAATGAGACGCTCCCGTATCGAACAATGCTATGGCAGGGAAAGATGCAATCTTAACAACACCTATCCCGATAGAAAACAAAACTACTAAACATCTACTCAATCATGCTACAAGGAATAATGCACATAAACGACTGAGTAAAATACTTACCAGTAATGACTCCGCTGGGGCCTTCCTCCGCTACGGCCGTCAGCTGAAAAGTCTGACGCTGCTGAGGCGTGAGGGCCTCTCTCCCAGCCATCGAACGCTGCGGTGCCCTCGGCGGCCTCCCCTGCCCTGCCTGTCCTGGCCTCTGCGGTGGCGCAGGCAGTGGAAGTCTCTGAGGGGCCGCTGGAAGCTGACGCTGCTGCTGCTGCTGACCCGGCCTTGCCATACCATAACCACCAGGAAACCCCTGACGTCCCCTTGGGCACTCTCTCTGAACATGTCCCTGGCCACCGCAACTGAAGCACCTCCTCTGTAACCAAGCTCTACACTGTCTCGATAGGTGTCCCGTCTTGCCACAATGGAAGCAGGATGGTGGTCCCTGAACTGAGGGTGGAGCTCCTGGCCTCTTAAACTGGGTCGTCTGAACTGGCCTCGAAGTTACAGTCCTCTGGGCTATCTGTGGTTGACTACCGGCCGGTGGTAACCGTCCCAAACTACGAAGGTGAGACTCATGCATCCTAGCAGCCGCCAACACTGCCTCTTGGGTGGACAAAACTGCTGTCGACATAGCTCCTCTGTACTCCGGATTCAGGCCCTTCCTGAATCTCCGTGCTCTATCAGCCTCTTTCTCTACTAACTCAGGGGCATACTTACTGAGTTGGGAAAATTCAGCATCATACTGGTCAACAGTCCTCTGACCCTGCTTTAACTGCTCGAACCTCTGACGCAGCTCATCCTTAGCGGTATCTGGGAGGTATGTCGCCTCAAACAGCTTCCTGAACTCTTCCCATGTCAACACTTCCCCCTTGAGGCGCCGCTGCTGGGCCCTCCACCAATCCCTTGCCGCAAAGGTGAAACATCTTCGTGCTGCATCCACCCACTCATTTCGAGGGGCGCCTACCAAAGTCAGGCAGTCCTCCATGTGGCTGAGCCACTCATCAACCTCTAGGCCCTCCTCGTTTCCACAAAAGGACTTAGGTGTGAAGTCCTTGAACAATCTGTAGGTGGAAGTAGAAGTCGGCATCAGAGTATGACCCTGTTGGCGCTCTGCTACACGCTCAAAAACTCCAGTCAAGATCTGTATCATGGTAGCTGCGTCAAAAGACGTCGCCCCTGACTGTGGACTTTGTCCCGTCGGAGCACCTCCCGTGCCTCCGTTGGAGTTACCATTTCCATCATCCATCCTGCTTCATGAGAATAAGATACAAATTAGTACCACATATTGATATGTCAGAGCATAAACTGTGTAGTTCTTACGTGTGTCGCAGTGTTAGTGGACCTGCATGGGCCACCACAAAACCTGTCACGCCCCGGTCGCCCTAATACTCGAGGAAAGAGAGTTTAATCTCAATTTCCCGAGACAGGCGGGGGTGGAGACACGTGACAGGTCGCAGTCTTGGACCAAGCGTATAATAAAAGTAAGGCAGGCCACTACGCACACTGGAACAACACAGTGAGGAAGGAATGTAAAAGAGCTCTAACCACAGAAAGGTAACAACAAGTCACAAGTGTAGTACCAAAAGCAGAGCAGGAAAAGTAAAACAACCGCAGACAACACTGAACTGAAACGTAGTACACTAGTCCACCTTCATATAATATGTACAATCATGCCAACATCAAGTGCAACCGTCCACTGGCACAAAAGTACAACCACTACAAAGTACATCCACCCCCAAAAAGGTTACACTACTTTGTACATAAGTCACATATCAAAAGTACATCTCCAACACTCGACCCACCTACCAAGGAACTGCATCAGCTGTGTACATCTGTATAAGACCCGTCATGGGACAAACCACTACCACTACAACCGTCGCCGGAGTGGCGACTACGACAACCAACTCCTCACCGGCCATGCCTGCATAAGTCCACATCATCTCGACCACGAGCACACAACAGAAGGAGACTAAGTCTGGTCCTGAGGACCCTGAGCTGAACCTAAACCACAGAAATGGGTCACGTCAGAGCGTGACCAGTAGAGGAAAATCAACACACCCAAGGAAAACCAACACACATCACATCACAGTTCAGAAGTGAATAATTTTATTAAGTTCTAGCTGTAGTTAAGTTTGGAAAGTCCGAGACCAAGACTCGAGTACGAGGACTAAACCTCATCCCAAATTGGGATGGCAACCGAGCACCCGCCAGTGGTACAACGCACTGTGTGAAGCTTAACGGGGCCTCCCACTCCGGATGTGGGGCAACAAGGCAGAGCCACGAGGGCCTCCCACTCCATCTCACAGATGTGGGGCAATACTGAAACATACGATATAACTCTGAACCACATAGTCTCGTCCTCATACTGTCACTTTTCTCGGACTTTCCCCCATACCCAACCCCTGCCTATAGGGCCTACCCGCTTTGAGCGGAAGAGGACACCTCTGGCCATTTGTCACCTACCCTAAGATTAGTTGCTCATTAAAGAGATTACATTATTCACATTTCATTCCAACACAAACCCATGTCCATAAACCACATATATCTACACGTGCATTAACATAAAGGATGAGCAACTAAGCTTGGGTACTGAATTTAACATCTACACATACTGATTTAAGTATTAACACATATTCCAAGAACAATTAGCTTCAGCATATTTCAAAAAAACACACAATATAAACTTTAACGATTTCCATTTCAGCCCAGCAGAAGGACCAGGACAGAGCATTGCAGATGGAATTTCTCAAAATACTTAACTAAAACTTGAAAAACTCTTCCAAAGGGGGTTTTAGCCCCATAAGTTAGCAACTCAGATTTTAAATTTCAAGTTACAAATCCAACTGGTTGATTTGTTATGAATTTTCTACTAAACTGGAAATTTTTCTGATTTGAAACTGCAGGAAAGGGTTCAAAGATTGCTGTTTTAAAAATAGTTAGAGGCTGAATTAAAATTTTGCCAAGAGGACAAAGTTTTAGGTCTAGGTCTTAGTTTGAAAATGAGCACAAGAACATAAAAATTGGTTCAGTGGTTTAAGAGATATAGGCTTTTTAAAAACATGTGTCTGTGCTGTTAAAATCTGGACAGTTTGTATGATCGAATTTTTTAACCATACTTAGAGTCAAAATTAGACTTTGGCCAAAATAAAGAATATGGAGCAAAATATTATGAGAATAACATATAAAAATTTCAGAACATAATTCTTTGAAATAGAGTGGGAATTGCTCAAAGAAAATTCGGCCAGAGTTTCTCCTGAAAAGGGTGATTCTGTCCTACTTTTACAAAAGCTAGAATTAATTCATTTTTCAAGATAAAATACCAAAATTTTGTGTAGAGGTTCAAATTGAAGTAATAAAGAGATAAATCATGAAAAAAAACTTGATAAAGATCTAATCTTGCCACCTCCTTACACATCTAGCACCATCTAAGAATTTACACCAAACTTTAGCAAAAAGTATAACATGCAAACAAAGAGATTGCTAACATGAACATGCACACAATCCTACATCCTAAGGGTGTCAATATCCTCTACCTTAGCTATGGTGGAAGAAGTAGCTCTCCAAGCCTTAGCCCCTAGCTCAATCCTCCAAGAAGATGGTCTCCTAGCTTGCCTCCTCCTTGCTCCTTGGTTCCTTGGGCAAGCACCTCCTCTCTTGGCTCCTCCTCTTCTTCTCCTTGACCAATCCTCTCTATAGGTCCATCTCTCTCCCTTGCTGGCCTTAGCCACGAAATTTTGAGGATAAGGGTCAAAAATGAGGGTTTTGGGAGAAGTGATGAGGTGTGTAGATGAGAAAAAGTGTGTAGAATGCTCTTTAGGGGTAAAAGGGTCAATTCACATACCCATTATCACTTGGAGCCAATGCATGTTGGCCACCCATCATTCTTATCCCCACTAACCCATAGCTAATGACCCATAAGCCCTTACTTGGCCTTTTTCACAAAACCCCCTTTATTTTTGCCTTATTGCGATTTTACCCAAAATTGGGCCAAATTGAAAATGTCGGGGGGTTTTAATGCAAAAATTCTCCAATTCCCAGTGGTCTCCTTGCATAGTTGTCACTAACGTCTTACTTACGACGTCTCAAGATAATCATAATAGCCACAGGACACTTTTCCATGCACGCATCCCAATGTGTGGGGATCAATCTCAATATCCGCGTGCATGGTTTGAGGGACGAGCGTGCCCAGACTAATTCCATCTTCTAAATACTCATGGTGAGTCCACTTATCATGCTCGTGGTGGTGATGTATGCACGTGTCCATGCGCACGTGTACACGTGACTGAGCACAAGTGTGCAGGAAAATGACTAGTCAGTCAGTCAATGTACCCAATCCGACTAGTTTACCCCATTTTCCCGCATTTCATCCTATTCTCTACACCACCCCTCGTGCTACCACCCAAGCATCACTGTACATACTACAGCCACACTACAACCCTCCAATACGCTTCCCAATGCATGGGAGCCTTAACAAGAAAGGAGGTCCTCTAAATGGGTCCCACGCTCTAGGAATCTTACACCATTACCCCCAATACGTCGTACATGGTCACTACACGTAACCATATCATATAGACTGGACTACGGAGGGTTACACCACACCCCGCACAGCCTGCAGAGCCCGCACAGCCACTCCCTGCCGCTCCACTGCCACCACCTCCGGCTCCACTTATCGGGCTGCTGGGGATCACATTCCAGAACGACGCACACCGCGTCGCTTTCGAGCGTATCTCCCAGCGCTCAATCGTACCCTCCAGGTTCGCACACCTTGCAGACCTAGGACGCCTGGGGGTACTAGAGGGGATGCTCACGTTGTACGACAACGTGGGCTAGTGAGATTTCTTTCAGGTGTCGGGGGACACGTTTATCCGTCCGACACTTGAGGTTCTTAGTTCGATCACCCGGACCGACGAGGGATGCTCATTTCGGTTCATGGACCGGGAGTCCCAGGTCACTCTCGGTATGATGAGAGCCTTCTTCTCGTGGCCCGATGTCCCCGGGGCCGACCGAGGTTACGCCCCCACCCATATCCCCCCACCTTCCTTCGACGCCGGCGCCTTCTGGGCCCGGATTACATGTCTTCACGCTGCCTTTGACCCTAGTAGGGCCAAGGCCTCGGCCATTGTCCATCCCTGCCTCCGTATAGCTCAGCGCCTTATGGCGACGACCTTTTTGGCCAGATATGAGCCGGGTACGATGTCCACGCCAGAGCTCTATATGCTCTACGCGATGACACAGCCCAGAGCTCTATCTAGGGAGGGCGATGAGTTGGTCCCCGCCGTCGTGATTGATGTCGCGGCTTGGTTTTTGGACCGCATCATCGTATCGGTGGGCGCTCGCTCACCGATATGCTGCGACGGCCTGATCACCTTGCTCGCCCTTATGACCGGCGAGGACTTCCCTGACGACCTGCGACGAGCACCGGGCCCCACTTCTCTATCGATTGATGTTATGGCCCGGATGAAGATGCTTCGTCCGCACGGTGAGCGACACTGGGTCTAGCTGCACGGCCCTTACGGTGCCGATTACATGATTCTTCCGAGCCCAGCTCGGACTCAGATTGCACCGGCCCACGTGGACTGGCTCCCTGCGATGGATGTTTTGATCCCTGCCGCATACGTGCTCGAGGCTGAGGAGGCCGAGCAGGCCCACGCTGCCCACGCTGCCCCCGCAGACCCTATTGCACCTGCTGAGCCTGCTGCCCCTGTTGACCCCGTGGCCCCTCAGCCTATCCCTGATGTTTCTGCTGCTCCCGACACCTCTGTCCACACTGCTGTCGGTGTCGGGAGTACCTTAGCTGAGCCCACCTCCACTGCTTCCACGCCTGTCACCACCAGCACTGGCCCTCTGTCTGCCGAGCCCGTTTCCTCTGTCCCACCCGAGCACCCGCCGACTATAGTTGAGTGAGGAGAGCCCTGTTTTGCCACCGCTGTAGAGACCGCGGTCTCCGCCTCTGTCTCCACCGCTGCTGTATTTTCCGAGAGTGTCGTGGCGTCTGTCCACACTTCTGTGTCACCGACCTTTCTGTCCGCCTCGTTGCCACTTTTGTATTCTTCTTTCGTTGCTGCTGCCTCCACTTCTCACCGTCCTGCCCAGCCTCGCACTGAGGCTAGGCCCACACCTGCGAGCGCAGCACCTTTTGTTCCCCTACCTGCTGAGCCCGTCACCTACGCCACCAGAGTACGCCAGCCCCAACCTGCATAGCCCAGACCGGTGCGCCCCTCTACACCACCTCCCCCCGACACTGTACTTCTGAGCATTCGTGCTCTCGAGGGGGCGGTGAGTGGCCTCAGAGGTGACCTTAGGACCCTGTCCACCACCGTCGCCGATATGGCTCACAGCTTCGACCTACTTCCACACATTCACTACTGTCTTACCCAGGTCCTAGAGCGACTCCCACGTGTACCCGTACCTACACAGCAGGTTTCCACCCCCACTACCACACACACCCAGCCTGCTTCCACTTCCACACCCACACCCGCTCAGCAGCCTGTCCAGCCACCACCACCACCTCCGCCTCAGGACGGGGACGGCGCAACACCACCTTCTTAGGCACCCTTGATGCCATCGATTCTTTTTGCCGTTGTGCTGCCCGTTTCTGCTGGGTCCTGATGCATTTTGCCCACCACCCCCCTCCCCTCACCTTTTTTTGGATTCACATTTTGATCATATCGTTATATATCTTTCTTGGGAGATAGGGAGAGTTTTTGGTGCCACACCTTTATATTTGTATCACTCCTATATCTGCTTGCATCATGTCCGCATCATATTTTTCATTTCATTATTTTTCATTTTCTTCTTCCATCATGCATGCATCCTCACTTACCCCTCCCATTTCGCATTTCTCGGTGTGCCACACTTTGCACATTGAGGACACTATGCCATTTAGCTTGGGAGAGTGAGTTCTCACGTTCTTTTCGATTTGCCACCTTTATTTTTAGTTTTTCACGCCATTTTCCGCTTTTGCACTTATTTTCATCATTTTTTTCTTTTATTTTACCATGCATCATGTTTTCCTTATTTTTCTGTGTGCCGCACTGTAAATAGTTTTATTTTCCCCTTTATCTTTATTTCTTTTTTCATCTCATGCTAGAGATGACTTTTCTGTGATGATGATTACGTGGAGTTAGCTTCCTTTATATGCATGCTATATTTGTCATGTCTTAGATTCTATTTCTGATATCATATGCTATGACTTGCCTTGCATTTAGAGATAGTAACCCACACTTTTTCAGCATGAAAATGGATGAAATTTTATTATTAGCTGAGTCTGAATATTCATATGTATGCTATCACAGAAAACACACCAAGATTCACGCATTGGATGCTTATATCTGGAGTATCGTTTTCTTTTCCTATATCACTTCTATATGCATGATTTGTACATTTCACTTCAGGATGATTGAATGATGTTAGCTATGATAAATCTGGATTAGTTTAGCTTTTTTGTGATCGAAATTGAGTAGATTAGATTACCCTGCTGAAGTTGTCGTGCATGTCTTATAGAGTGAACTGAGAGACATATTTATTTCTTTCTCCACATATCTTGAACATCAATTCTCTATTTTAAAATCATTGGTGAATCTCCCCTTTGCGATTCTATTATATGGCATTTCCCCCGCTATTAATTCCTAGCTCCAAATTTCCCAAAACCAAAGAAAGAAAAAGAAAAAATTCTTGTATATCCTTATTTCTCTTTGAGTTGGGATCATTGTGTATATATGTTATTTGAAAAAAAAAGGAGAAAAAGAAAAAGAAAAGAGGAAAGAACCTTAATAAAAGATCCCATCTCATGTTCTCTCTTTCTTCTCTCTTTTCGTATTTATTTTCATTACTTTTGGAGCTTTATAAAAATGGGGATGTAAATATTTTTTATGCCACCATGCTTATAGATAAGCTTGGGGGAGGGAATCCAATGATGTGAGAGAGAGTGACTACTTGACGTTGCACGACAACCTAGGCTAAGTAATATTCTATACTCGGTGAGATTATTTTTAGCTTTACGAAGTTCAGAAATCCATGCCTAGAACTCATTTCGTGAAATCCATGCTTATCTATTCTTTCTATTCTATTGTGTGATATTCTTATACTCCTCATAGAAAGCGTTCAATTGAAAAGTGTGTGATCTGCGATTTGTATACCGCTTTAAATGATTCAGACAATGTTAGTTCTAAAATTATTCCGTTTTTCATGTTATATCATCATTCGTGGGTTTTCTATTTCTATTTGCACCATTATACTATGATATCGAAATAAAATTCTTTGACATGTGTTTTTCATTCGGAGCATGCTATATGAGTAAGTGAAACCCACGTCCTGAGAAAAAGATCTAGCAGCTTCCCTCTTCGCTTCTTTCTTTCTTCTTTGTTTTTATTTCGTTTTTCTTCGTTTTTCATTTTTCGTTTTTCGCCGTTTTCATTTTCCGAATCCACCGGGTTCGCCTTTTACTTATCTTCCTCGAGGACGAGTAAGAGGTAAGCTTGGAGGATTTTGATCACTCCTTATTTTACACTTTTTTCCCGCATGTTTGCATGCCATTTAGATCGCCCAAATCATGTTTTTCACGATATATCGACGATATTGCGATGCTTTTCACGATTTGTCGTTTTTGTCGCATTTCAGGTGATTTGGAGCGATTTGGAGTGATCTCGAGATACGCCTACTCCAGAGTGTCACCGATGACCTCCCCGAGGGGTATTTTGCTGTTGGAGAGGAGCGGAAAAAGAAAGAACGTCGCAGGAGCGACGAGGAGGCCAAAACAAGCTGTTTGGGCATTTTTGGTGTCCCACTCGGCCGAGTGAAGGACTCAATCGGCCGACCAGCGAGACACTGCTCGGCCGACCAGATCGGATACGTTTCATATGCGCACTCGGCCGAGCATCGGAAGCCACATCGGCCGAGTGACGAGATCCCGTCCGCCCGAGTGGCACCCAGACGACGCATGTCAAAAATCGCCAACTTACTGTTTTTCGTCTGCTTGAGCTTCAGAAGACCCACTCGGCCGAGTGGCAAATGCCGACCGCCCGAGTACTAAGAAGCCATCGGCCGAGTGACGACAACTCACTCGGCCGAGCGACTCCCGAAGTGAAGACCCCCGAAGACCCAGACTTACTGGAAATTTACAGGGTTTCTCACTCGGCCGAGCGACTTTTGTCACTCGGCCGAGTGCGACGCGCTGCCTGTAGCGAAAATTG
Organism: Scilla litardierei; assembly: GCA_030789695.1. NCBI lineage: Eukaryota > Viridiplantae > Streptophyta > Magnoliopsida > Asparagales > Asparagaceae > Scilla > Scilla litardierei. The sequence continues at coordinate 443,762,596 of CM061142.1, read as the reverse complement.
CGTATTTCAGGCTGCGCAGGGGCATTTTGGTCACAGTTTTTTGGACGATTTTGGGGGGTATTTAACCCCTGTTTTTACCCTAGTTTGAGAGAGCTTTTCTATGAGATTTTTGCAGCTTTTTAGATTAACTTTTTAGCTTTATTCTTGTGATTGGAGAGGAGACAAAAGTTGATTTTTGTTGAATTATTTGAAGAACTCCATTGGTTTGCCTCTCTCTCCTCTAAAAATACAATTTTTATTGCTTATCTCAACATTGTGATGAATTCTCTTGTTAATTCCATTGATTATTTTTGTGTTTGTGCTATGAATTGTGAGTAGTCTCCACGTCTTGGGGCGTGGGGATGAACCCTACGAGCCCAATTTCAGATTTGTGATGAATTGGTAGAGATTTTGCTAGAATTTGCTATTAGGGTTAGATTGGGATCGATTTATTACGGATAGCTAGGTATTCATACCGATTGGGATTTGCAAGAGATTGGATCCCAATTCGATAGGAAACCTTAGAAATCCGAATTGGGTTGGAATCTATTTTCCATAGTATCGGTTTGCAAGAGATTGGACCGATACTAGGGTTTTCGGTTGCAATTCCATGCCGATACCCGTTTGCAAGAGATTGGACGGGTATGAACTATCCCAACCTAGGTCGTGGCCCGAGTTTGCACGAGAGTGGGCTCGGGGCGCGATTGAATGATGATGTTGATCCTAGTGCTAGCTTGCCTAGGCTAGGGTTTGCAAGAGATTGGACCCAAAACCTAGGATAGCTATAGACCGGCAACAGCGCGAGAGCGTGAGCTAGGTTCTACATTTAGTTGCAACTAGTTCATCCAAAATTTTATTCTAGCAATTTTGATACCAATGAACCACATTGACGAGATACGTTGAGTAGCGGGGATTCCCCATTCCCTAGGCGTCTTTTATTTGATTTGATATCTTCGTACTTTGTCTGACGATTGTGACAGGATCGCCAAAGGCAAATTCTCTCTTTTCTATTCTTAAATAGCCAGGTTGATTGGAGCAAGCACGGTCATTCGTCCTCCCTATGTTCGATAACCCGCTCGCCGCTATACCGTGCGCTTGCGGTAAAACTACAACCGTTCTTTGGGTTACATTCCAGAGCGATCAGCACCTTTGGCACGAAAGAACACATTAGCGTAAAAAAATTTAGCAGTCGCCGAACCCACGGGCGCCCAAAGGTATGGACATCAAACCCATGGGAACCGAACCCACGGCGCGGGTGCCTTCGGCACGGAACAACAAATTCGACGCGGGTGCCTTTGGCCCGAAACAACAAATTCGACACTGACGCCATCGGCGCAGAACAACAAATTCGACACTGGTACCTTCGGTGCAGAACAAAAAATTACCATAGAACAACAAATTCGGCGTGGGCGCCTTTGGCGTAAAACAACAAATTAGCATAAAAAAATTTAGCGACGCCTTCGAGGTGGGGCGTCCACACCGAATTTGTTGTTCTACGCTAATTTGTTGTTCTGAGAGATGTGTGTGTGTGTGTGTGTTTGTTTGTTTGTTTGTTTGTTTATGTAAAAGGGGGAAAATATTTGGATTGAGATCTCGACCCAGTTCCACTTGCATGGCGTCACAGTTGTTGTCATGGGTAGTCACCGCCAGGTGTATATGACGTCGTCGCCGTCAGGTGGTATATGACGTTGCTTCGGTCAAAAGGGATTCAAGAGTTTGACGATTAATTTTTATGGTTAAAAGTTTATTGATCGATTAATTTTTATGTTTAAAAGTTTAAAAGTTTAATCAAGAGGTTAACGATTAGGCAAATTCAATTTCACAACTCCTTATATTTCAAGATTCTACAATTGTTTTCAGGTCAAGTGGCCACACATGGTTGAAAAAATCCATTATGATTATAAGGATACTTAATAGGGATTCAAGTCAACTTGGTCAACAAATATTCTTTTCCCTCAAGTTAAACTACACACTACAAAAATTAGCAACACAAATCCATGTGTTACTAATGATCAACATAAAATACACACTACAAAAATTACCTAACAAAGCTAGCATATAAAATTTAAAGACAAATGGATAGCAGATTATATCAGGTTCAGGATAGCAGATTCTACAATTGATTGATATATGCTGCCAGATCAGATCGTCTTTGTGTAAGCCTCGTTCTAATTTTTTGCAATTGAGCGAAATTTTGTTGGGTTGCTGGTAGTTGGATGAATATGTAAAGAAAGTTAAAATTTAAAGGCAGCTGCCACCCTCCATACTGTCTTCCATCATATTCACAGAAGCGCAAGGCTATAGTTAGACCACGGTAACGACTAATTGTGACCCCATATTTAAAATGCAAGCAACAGCTGAATGCTTCTTGCCAAATAGGAGGTATATCCCATAGAACAAACTCCAGAGATCAATGTTGACTTGAGGGGGCATATAGTCCATATAACAAACTCCAGAAATAGGGGTTCTTTATTGGTTCGTAAGAACAAACCAAAAAATATGAATCAATCTAGTTTTCTACATATGAACCATATAACAAACTCCAGAAAAATACCTTGAGTCTGGATTTCTAAATATGAACCCAAATTCCAGAAAGAACAAACTCCAGAAAATATAGACTAATGCAACCAATATATATATTGAAACATATAATAAACTCCATCAAATGAGGAAAAAGTGAAATGGGATGTTCGGCAAGAACAAACCAAAAAGTGAAACATATACCGAACCTTTTTTAAGTTGCAAGATCAAATTTCAGAAAGAACCACTGCGAAATGATGCTCTGTGCTCCCCAAGACATGCCTTGCAGCTTGCTGCCTTGCACCTTGCGAAATGATGATTGTTGATGCGAAATGCAAACAGTGAAACATATAACAAACTCCAGAAAGAACCAGCTAAATGATTTTCCTTGATTTTTACTCAAATGAGGAAAAGGTGAATTAAACATAACCGCCAAAAGCAGTGAAACCAAAAAGAACCACAAATCTGTGAAACAATTTTTTCATACAGCCAAGAAGTTTCATTTAGCAAAGCTGTGAAACAATTTTAACAACAAATCTGTGAAACAATTTTTGCAAAGCTGTGAATCAATTTTTCATATAATTTCAATTTTCACAAAATCTGTGAGAAACTTTCAATTTTCGCTAATCTGTGAATTAATTTTGCAAAGCTGTGAACTTTCAATTTCGGCAAGAACAAATTTCAGAAAAAGTGATAATTGTTGGCTGTGAAATTTTTTTGGACCGAACCCTTTGAAGAACAGGATGTGATAGAATCAAAGAACAAGATGGGATGTTAAAGAAAAATTGTTGGACTGAAACCTTTGAAAATTGTTCTTCAAAAAATCAACATTTTTTTGGCCTTGTTGCCTTGCCTTGCGTTGTTAAAAAAGAACAGGATGGGAACTTGAAAGAAACGAACACTTTTTTGCGAACTTAAACTTTGCGAACTTGAATTTTGCGACTTGCTGCCTTATGATCAAAAAATAAATCAAAGAAGCGAACCGAACCTTTAGGTTGCTGATGTGTCCATATTTTTCATGTTTTTATCGCATCATTTCATGTCATATTTGCCCCCAAACTCCATATTTTCATATATTATCGCGCATCTAACACCATATTCAAGTTTTGTCTAGCTTTATGGATTTTCAGAAGTTTTGGAGTGAATTGGAGCTATTTTGAGACATGAACACATCCAGCATGTCCGAGACGTCATTGGCAAGGCGACATAAGAGTTTGCCAATGCAAGGAGGAAGATCAAAGGAAAGGAGGAGAAGAGAGCAAGAGACGGACTAATTCAGCTTCAGTTTCCCAGGTGACTCGACCGAGTAGCATCAGCTACTCGGCCGAGCTGACACGCAGAAATCACACAAAAATGTCCTCAACCTACTCGACCGAGCAGACTGCCAACTCGACCCGAGTTGCATCAAACAGAGTGACTGTAGGAAGACGTATGCCCTTGAGGCATTTATCCGAAGATAATCATCTCGTTCTAATAATTATATGGTATTAATTATCCTAAGTACGAATTCGTAGAATCATATACTTAGATATTTCCTTAGACTTAGCATTAGGTCATTACGTATCCAGAAGTAGATCTCGATTATGAGAAGTTAGTGACCGATTAGAAACTTTAGTCTTAAACGGTTCATGGTCATATATGTGTCGAGAATATGATATCGACATATCGGTTAGACCATTGTGTCTTTGTCTTACCTTAGGGTAATGATGATCTCATAGTCTTTCGACTTGGCGAAGTCGGAGATGAGGCATATGTGCTCATTAGAGAATGAGTTCACTGAACGACCAACTTAGAGTTATTAAATGTTAAGATTTAACTAGACTGTCAATAATAACTCTAGAGTGATGATAGGCAAGCTGGTCATTAAGACCTGAAGTCATCAGTACAAACCTTTGAATGGATAGTGTCACGTAGATCTATGATCTAGCTTCGAGGCTCGGCCTACTGAAAGATCTTAGGTTGGGTGACACCTGAAGCTCACGAGGGAAGTAGATGACTAAGATGAGATTCGTCTCTTCCTTAAAGGGAAGTTAGTGTCATTGGATCAGTACGGCCTTTGCGTTAATCCTCGGCCGGGGTACGTTGTAAGATGTACAATGTGAATACGACAAAGACCGATGTATACTGACCGATGCTGGCTAGTGGGGTTGACGGTAAAACCATACCATATGCCATGCAGAGACACAGTCTTGACGAAGGGACTAAAACTGCGGTATTCATCACTGACACTGTCAGAGTGATCCCGACGACACGTTTGTCAATGGGTCGATCACATAAGTATGATTCTGAAACAGGGACGACGCTTGTTGTCACGGTCTGTTTTCGATCATACGCGTTACGTAGACGTAGTCTTGCTCGTGCACGTATTTATTTAAGACCTTGTTTATATCTGAACCCTATAGTGCGATATGCCGTTGTGACCCTCTCGAAGAGTATTAAATTGTGGAATTAATTTGGAACGTCATTTCACGGGTCGTTCTCCCACGATTTGACTTTGTTTGATGAGACGTCGCGATTTTCACTTTCGTCGTGAGATGTTTTTATTTTTAATTTCGTCCCTCATCATCAGAATTGTGATCTGTCTTCTTTGTTTTGTTTCTCTCATCGGTACGGTCACCCCAGTATTTATCTTAAAATTTTAGAGCCTCATTTGACCCACTTTCACTTTTTCCCCAGTTTAATTATTGTTTAACCCTAAGTTTTGAGATTTTTCCCTAAGTAATATTTTATTATAAATTCTAATCACTTCCTAATGTTGACTTAGCCCACTTCTTCCACCATTTGTCCGCACCCATGCATGAGAGAGAGAGGGAGTGGGATCCTCTATTTTTTCTAATAAGAATAATAACATAAAAAATTCTTTTTCTAATTCAAAACAAACTCTAAGCTAGCCCTACTCACGTGTGTAGCAGCCTTTCTCCTCTCCTATTTAATATAGCCCTAGGTTAACTTAATTTTTCCCCTAGCAATCGAACCCGCAGCCGCCCCTATACACTTCGCAACGCAGCCCTCCCCTCGTTCGCGTTCTCCTTCCTCAACCCGCCCGCCGCCCGACTTCCTCTCCCCCACCCTAATGTCCCTCCAACCCTGTCGCCATCGTGGGCCCCCGCAACTGCCGCTGCACCGCCGAAAAAGCCACATGGCACCGCAGCAGTTCGCAGCAGCGGCCGCCGCCGTCGCCGCCGCCGCCGCCGCCGCCGCGCCCCCTCCGGTGTGTCTCCACCACCCTGCGACTTCTGTGTGGCCGTGGCAGCCCCCGCTGGCAACCTTTGCTCTGAAACAGTGAGATCCTCGCTGTTTAGCATTTCTAACGACGTCTCGACGCGTCGTTGCGCTCCCCGTCGTTCTCTCTCGCTGTTGGGTTCCTCCGACAGCCACTACCTCTTCCGGAGGTTTTCCTCGATGTCACGATCAGTCCCTACGATGCTCAACGTTGTAGTCTTCATGTACACCGACTCTTTCATCTTCGTTTGTTGTTACGGCTTCCCGTGAGCCGTAGAACGTCAACCGTTCACTTTGCTCGCTGATTTGGACTCATCTCGCTGATCTTGTCGCTATCCGACGATTGGCGAGCGTGGAATCTTATTTTGGAATCTAGATTAGGAGCGCTTTCTTTATTCCAACCCTTGGCGTCGCTACCCGACGCCAGTGTAGCTCTCGCGACGTGTAAGGGTAATTTTCCGATCACTTAGGACCCCCAACCAATGCATGCTAATCAAGATTAAAATCGGTGTTTTAATTGCTTGGTAAATCACTAATGAAGATAATCTAAACTGGGACTGTAGGTTGGTGAATCCGAGCACATAGGTAGATTGGACTGGTTTGTAAGGATCGCCTTACCCCTGCAATACTAACAACACACACTAGAGGGGGGTGAATAGTGTAATGGCAATAAAATTGTCTAATTAAAATTTAACTTACAAATGCGGAATTATAAATGCAAGAGGAATTAAAAGGCACAATCAATCCAAACGCAAACACACAGTTTTACCATGGTTCCCCAAACTTAGGTACATCCAGCCACACCAATATTCACTATATTCCCAAACAGAGAAGTGAATACAAATCTCACAAGGAGATACCCCACAAAGACGATTTATGCCCTACACAAGGACCCAACCAATCATACACGAGGATCAAGACTCCCACACAGAGAATCACTAACTCCCACTCAGAGAATTAGGGTTAGCCCTACACAAGGACACTAAACTCCCACAAAGAGAGTTACTCCCATAAAGAGAGTTTATAAGTCCCACAAAGAGACAACCTCCCACAAAGAGAGAACCTCCCACAAAGAGAGATAGTTCTAATTCCCACAAAAAGAATTAGAGACAAAAATTACACCAACTAAAATAAATAATCTTACCTATACCTTGAGATGCTTACTCATGAATGGATACAAGGCATGGAAGAGGATCTCCAAGTGTTGAGATATGCTTGAGAGCACTTGGATGATTTCCCTTGAGCTGGACTTCAATGCATGAAGAAAGATGAATGCTCAATTGTGTGAAATGAGGGAGCTTGAGAGTTGCTTATTGATCTCTTGAGATTTTCTATAGAGTCAAGAGTTATCAAGTGTTGTTAAGTCAAGACATCAAACTGAAATATATAGGAACCCCATATCAAGCCCCAAAACCCAAGGAAACAGCCAAAGAAAGAATTCAGCAACGGCTAGAAACTGGGTGAAAACGACAGGAACAGTCGACTATTGATCAAAAGACAGTCGACTGATCAACAGCTAGAAAATATCCAACGGCTATAATCTGAGCCAGTACAGTCGACTGATGAAGTCAATACAGTCAACTGACAAACATGATGGCGCATGTTAATCCTTTAGCAGCGACTGCTGCAGGGCATAGATCGAAACAGAGGGCTGCACTCTTTCTCCAATTCTTCACACAGGAGACTGATGTTAATACTACAGTCGACTGTCAAATAATCAGGCGACTGTACATTCTTCATCAGTCGTCTGCAGTATAAAATGGAGAAACAATAGAGAGATGCAGAGAATGCAGTTACGCTATACAGGCGACTGATGACCAATCTCCAGGCGACTGTAAACTGATCGACAGACGACTGTGCGTAAAGCTCAAGTTTGAGTCAATTAAAATGTTGACTTGAGTTGTGCATGTCAGACGACTGTAGAAGGATCTACAGGCGACTGAAAATCACCCAGTCAACTGTGTTTCCTTCAGCAGGCGACTGACGGAAAGCTAGAGACTCCAAATGAGTCTTTGGACAGAGTGAACCTATTGGGTTGGATTCTATGATAATCCTAAGGCTCACTAAGATGGTTATATGCATATGCATGAATGAGTAAACCATCTAATAAGGCATTACATTAACCCTAGACACAAAAGAGAGAGAAAGCAATAAAGTAAATTACATGGATTACAATGCTTTCCTTAGAGTCTAAGTCTTCAATCTTGATGCCTTGATTGCTCTCCATCATCTCCAAGCTTTAGCACTCCTTGAGTCCAAGCTTTGGCTCTTCTCTACTTGATGTCCATCCTTGCACCAAGTGATTAGTCTCCAAGAAAGATATTCTTGAGATAAAACTGAGAGACTAAAACATGAGAGTCATTAGCAACAACATAATGTTGTGATCATCATCAAAATAAGATTGGTATAAAACACCAATACTCAACAATCTCCCCCTTTTTGATGATGACACACATTATGTAAAATACAATGTATTAAAGCACAATGCTAATGAGCTCCCCCTACTTATATGCACCAAATAAGCAATGAGCTACACAAAGGTAAATACTCATAATATCAACTGAAATCAAGGTGACATATAATAAGCATGGATTACATAAACCAATTGAAAATCAAATTTAAGATACAATATCTTGCAAACATGCAAGGTTTATCTAATCTCATATATCTCTCCCATAAATATATCTCTCCCCATATGCATATGAATATATCTCCCCATATATATGTACATAATGCATATATCTCTCCCCCTTGACATCGTCAAAAAGGTGGACATCAAAAATATCCCCCTTTGTCCTCTTAACCAAGATGTGACAATATGCAAGAAAAGAAAGATATGTATGATACCAAATTTAAAAATTTAGTGGGTATCAATTCACTATCCCATGCTCCCCTAGATCATAGAAATGGTCAACTTTTGACTTCTAGGATCTAATACCAATTATAATTAATGGAGCCATGGGCCTAAAGTGTATCAAAACAATAGATATGGAAAAATCAAGCTTCAAAGATACACAAAGAATATTGCCAAAAACAAATATATCATGAAACATGTTGACAATATACAGGAGGTTTGGTTTGAGATCAAAAACAACCAAATGTGAATAAAGATCTCAAATAACCTCTGAAATGAGAGTTAAAATATGTCTTAAAATACTTTAAACATATAACATATTAACTCCCCCATTGACATACACATGGATCAAAAATGCATGCATGTCAACAAACCCCATGGTCCCCATTTTCATGAACAATAAGTTTGAAAAATTTTCAAAATCATGAAACACACACAAAAAATGGGTATGCTAAAAATAAACATTCAAGCACAATACCCATGCAATATGTGTATGTGTGAGGAACCTAAACATTAGGCAACCAAACCCAAGAGGAGTTTGATTTTCTAATGTAATCACATGAGGTGATCACATCCCTGACTAGAGAGTTGATGTAACTATCCCTCTCTTGCACACTAACCTTAGTGGGAATCCACAATCTCAAGGATTTCCTAGGCAAGGGTTTTGCCTTTGCAAGAGGGGGGATGTGGCATGCTTAAGTGTAGAAACGAATTTCTTGGCATGCAAAGAATGAGGATTTTGCTTCTTAGCAAAAAATGAAGATTTTTCATTCTTCCTCATTACCTCGTGATCTACATGCTTCTTGTTGATGTTATTGTTGTACAAGAAAGCATGATGATTCTTCTTAGGTGCTTTAGCAATATTTCTTGTATTTGCACCATAAGAGGAATTAGAGGTGGGTTTAGGAACCACATATTGAATATAACCCAAACCTCCTCTATGATTTGCCAGATGTTGTTTTTCCAAGAAATCGTGGAGTGAATCCCTAGAATACACAAAGCTTAAGAGCTTACGGGATTCATCTTCACATTTCAACGTAAGTTGTTGAATGTGAGCATCTATGCTAACGCTGTGAGCAACAAGTTTTTCATTTGTAAGGCTCAATTTGTTAACTTGAGAGAGAAGTGTATCTCTCTCACTAGCATCACAAACATGTATTTCATCATGAATATTTACACTAGACGATTCTAAATCATGCACCCTACTCATAGCATTATCAAGTTTAGATTTCATTTTATCATATGAATCGATACACTTACTAGACAAATTGGAGGCCACATTTAGGCGATATTCAAGCTCCTTATAGGATGGCTTTTCCTCCTCAGCTTCCTCATCGCTTTCCTCCTCGCTTGAGCTTGACGAAAACTCTTCTTCATTAGCCATGAAGCAACATTCTTCTTCATCATTTGATGTGTCCACATCAGAATCATCAAAAGTGCCAATAAGTCCCTTCTTTTAGTTCTTGACCTCGGACTTCGCTTTCCAATGTTTCTTCCATTTACCCTTATAGGTATCTATGGTGGGTTTGGAAGGGCATTCGGTAGCCACATGACATTTTCCACTACAGTTGAAACAAACCAACTTGTTAGACTGAGAGACAAACTTTGACGAAGACATACCTTGATTGTCCCTGAGGAATGCCTTGAAATTCCTGAATTGCTTGCCAAGCTCGATGTAGTCATCGTTGCTAAGATCTTCTTCATCTTCATTCGGAGCTTCTTGTTGGAAGTTCTTTTTCCACTTGAAAGACTCCTTCTCACCGTGAAGAGCAACTCCCGTTTTCTTCTCAGGCTTGGTTTGCAGAACCTCTTCCTTATGTTGAAGTAACACTTCATGAGAAATCTCCAAAGTATGCCAAATACTATTGGCTGATTTGCACATGGAGACGCGATCAAACTCATCCGAAGTGAGGGCGCAATGGAGAACACACATAGCCGTAGCATTGACTCTGATCAAGTCCTTCTCCGCTTTAGTTCTCAAAGCCACGGGTGAAGTAGGCTCCTTGAAAGATGACTCCATGATGTCCCAAAGGTCGTGACTCTTCAAGTAGACCATCATCCTGATCTTCTAACTCGGGTAGTTGGTTCCGTTGAAGAGCGGGGGTCGGACGGTTGAATGACCTTCTTCATGAGGCGCAGATGTTGCGTTGAATGCCATCGTTGCAGTATGCTTTAACCTCGCTCTGATACCAATTGTAAGGATCGCCTTACCCTTGCAATACTAACAACACACACTAGAGGGGGGTGAATAGTATAATGGCAATAAAATTGTCCAATTAAAATTTACCTTGCAAATGCGGAATTATAAATACAAGAGGAATTAAAAGGCACAATCAATCCAAACGCAAACACATAGTTTTACCCTGGTTCCCAAACTTAGGTACATCTAGCCACACCAATATTCACTATATTCCCACACAGAGAAGTGAATACAAATCTCACAAGGAGATACCCCACAAAGAGGATTTATGCCCTACACAAGGACCCAACCAATCCTACACGAGGATCAAAACTCCCACATAGAGAATCACTAACTCCCACTCAGAGAATTAAGGTTAGCCCTACACAAGGACACTAAACTCCCACAAAGAGAGTTACTCCCACAAAGAGAATTCCTAAGTCCCACAAAGAGACAACCTCCCACAAAGAGAGAAAGTTCTAATTCCCACAAAGAGAATTAGAGACACAAATTACACCAAGTAAAATAAATAATCTTACCTATGCCTTGAGATGCTTACTCATGAATGGATGCAAGGCATGGTAGAGGATCTCCAAGTGTTGTGATATGCATGAGAGTACTTGGATGATTTCCCTTGAGCTGGACTTCAATGCATGAAGAAAGATGAATGCTCAATTGAGGGAAATGAGGGAGCTTGAGAGTTGCTTATTGATCTCTTGAGATTTTCTATAGAGTCAAGAGTTATCAAATGTTGTCAAGTCAAGGAAGCAAACTCAAATATATAGGAACCCTATATCAAGCCCCAAAACCCAAGGAAACAGCCAAAGAAAGAATTCAGCAACGGCTAGAAACTGGGCGAAAACGACAGGAACAATCGACCGTTGATCAAAAGACAGTCGACTGATCAATAGCTAGAAAATATCCAACGGCTATAATCTGAGCCAGGACAGTCGACTGATGAAGTCAATACAGTTGACTGACAAACAGGACAGGCGCCTGTTAATCCTTCAGCAGGTGACTGCTACAGGGGATGGATCGAAACAGAGAGATGCACTCTTTCTCCAATTCTTCGCACAGGCGACTGATGTTAATACTACAGTTGACTGGAAATAGTCAGGCGACTGTACATTCTTCATCAGTCGTCTGCAGTATAAAATGGAGAAACAATAGAGAGATGAAGAGAATGCAGTTACACTACACAGGCGACTGATGACCAATCTCCAGGCGACTGTAAAAAATATAGGCGACTGTAAACTGATCGACAGACGACTGTGCGTAAAGCTCAAGTTTGAGTCAATTGAAATGTTGACTTGAGCTATGCATGTCAGACAACTGTAGAAGGATCTACAGGCGACTGGAAATCACCCAGTCGACTGTGTTTCCTTCAGCAGGCGACTGACGGAAAGCCAGAGACTCCAAATGAGTCTTTGGACAGAGTGAACCTATTGGGTTGGATTCTATGATAATCCTAAGGCTCATTAAGATGGTTATATGCATATGCATGAATGAGTAAACCATCTAACAAGGCATTACATTAACCCTAGACTCAAAAGAGAGAGAAAGCAATAAAGTAAATTACACGGATTACAATGCTTTCCTTAGAGTCTAAGTCTTCAATCTTGATGCCTTGATTGCTCTCCATCATCTCCAAGCTTTGGCACTCCTTGAGTCCAAGCTTTGGCTCTTCTCCACTTGATGTCCATCCTTGCACCAAGTGATTAGTCTCCAAGAAAGATATTCTTGAGATAAAACTGATAGACTAAAACATGAGATTCATTAGCAACAACATAATGTTGTGATCATCATCAAAATAAGATTGGTATAAAACACCAATACTCAACATGGTTGGACGGTGTTTGCTGAACGACTGATTGCAGGCAAGTGAAATTTGCCAACTTGTGTTTTAGGCCATGTTTTATGCTATCCCTTATTTTTAGCCTAAAAGAGACTAGGCGATGAAATGATAGTCGCCTAGACGCAACTTTAAGATCTAGCTTGACAACGAAGCTAGATCTAACACTCTGCTATGTCATTCATATATTTTGCCTATCACGTTTAAATTTCCATATCTGTATGCATTTTATTTGTGCCCTGCCCTACCTGTCACGTTTAAATTCCATATCTGTATGTACTTAAATTGTACTCTTGCCATGCCATGCATCATAACATGTCATTACATGCTTGAATGTTTGCATTCGTAGCACATGCTACTATACTTCCTTGTTGAGGCTAGGCACCTGCATTGCAGGCACAACCCTATGCCAAATACCCTTCCTGGCTCGTGAACCAGAAGCAGGCCACATGTGTTGCTCAAAAGCCAATGCCCGATTACACGTGGAGGGGTAGGGTTAAGCGATCACTTGAGCTTAGGAGTTGGCATGTACAGCCACTCCAGCCAAAAGGCGTAAACTCTGTGCACAACGTGTTTACTTGACTTGTAAATCCATGTGAATGTTTAGTAGCTTTGCTACCCTTGCCATGTCATACTTGTTGCCATGTCATACTTGTTGCAATTCCTTACTTGTTGCATCCATGCATTAAACTGCCATGTCATCGCATGTTTTAGAACTGCTAGGTTGCTTTCCTTTCTTTTAGTTTCCTTGCACAAAGTCTCTTGTAGACTTTGCTGACATGCACCCTCGTCTCTTTGGGTGTCGCATGTTAGTTGCTGAGCCAGAGTCCGTTGCTGAGGATGGAGTTTTTGCTGACGCTGAGCCCGAGTCCACCGTTGGCGTAGAGTTTGAGGACATCGGCAACCAGTCGTAGAGACTTCCTTTTGTGTTTCTTTCAGCTTAGTTCTTGTTAGGTTGTTGGTGCGTAGCGCCTTTCCTTTTCTGTACGTTCGTTTGTTTCTGTTGGCCATGCTTGGGGCCCTTTTTAGACTCTTTTAAGCCTGGTGGCTTTTCTGTGATGTTGAACTTTATTTGTGGACATTCTGATATTGGAATAATATTATTATCTCTCTTTCCTTTATTATTATTTTTGTTCTGTTTCGCAATTACAAGGACCTTTACTTGGTTATACCAGACGCTTTACAGACTGTAGCCTCACAGCTTCAAGTCTGAGCGGACCTTTTCACGCATCGCCTTCCGTTTTTGGGAAGCGGGTCGTGACAGGTTTTATTGGTGGCCCATGCAGGTCACTCTTGCAACTGCGAATTATCGGAACAACGATAATAAAAATAGAATGTCCATTAAATAAATTAAAACATCCAAGTCATAAGCCTTGAGTCTAAATTTTATCGTTCCATATGTCTTAGGTGGCTGGTAAACGTGTTGCCAGTGCATTTGTCACAGCTTAGTAGGGAAATCCATAGATCAGGACTATAGTAAGACTTAGTTAGACGTCTGTGCTGGCTAGTTAGAGGTCCCTGATTGCTAGCTAGACTCCATGCTAGAGATTGATATAATCGTCTTAGGAGTTACCTTAGTGGTTCCTGTCTAGCTCTGACCATGATAGACTTCTAGAATTTCTTAGAAAGTATTTTGGCCAAGCCGAACGCAGTTCATTACAGTCTAGTTCCTTAGAAAGTCTTAGCGCCAAGTTTCCTAATCTTTAGTTGCTCGACTATAGGAGTTCCCGTAGATTTCCTGAGTCATATCCTAGGCGTGTTTATGTTTTGATCATGCGACCATATTCCTTGCCTCGATTCACATGATCACCACATTACGATAATCGTTGATCTTTCGAATATCCTCCGTTGCAAAGCTTGACTCTTTCAAAGTTGTTTTCGGTTTCCCTTGATTAAAAGTTTTGCTCAGTATAAATTTTGTTTTTAAACCCTCTTCTTATATATTGAATTCCTCACTTTACGATTGAGTAAAAAAAATTTCCTTCGTAGATTTTGAAGTCTTTTGGTTGTAAGTTTAATTACTATCTCGTAACTATTTTCAGACATATACTTTCGCATTTCGGTTTAAAAACTCTATTACTATTTTGAAAATTCGATATACCATATTTTCTAAATTATGAGATTCATTTTAACTGCTTAACATACATACTTTAAAATATTTTTCCAAGCTAAATAGAACTTCAATTATTTTTATATATCAGTTCTAGGTATGTCGTACTCGTACTTTAAAATCGTTGTATAAAACCGTTCCTTTTGGCAAATCCTAGTTCCTCTAAAAGTAGTTTTAATATTATTTATTTTAATTTTCTCCCCAGTTTAAAGACCTTGAAAGCGTTTAACATGAGCTTAAATATTCTACTCTTCAGTTAATTTATTTTCATTCTTTGAATTTCGAAATTTTTACCGAAATTATATTAAATTACTGCAGTATAATATTTTCTAACATATGTCCTTAATGTTCGTGTGAATGTTTTATTCTTCCTTATAATGATTTTCAATAAGCTAATAAACCATTTTTCTTATTATGTATATACAACTCAAACTTATTTCGAACAACTCATTTTATCGATCACCAATATTTTTTATATGCATAAGAGAACTCCAACTTTTGAGGTACGGCCGGTTTTATACTCTTCGTATTTTAACTTATATCTTTTACACACTATTTTCCTGTATCCTATAAGAGTATCATTACAACTTTCTTTTCCCACCTAAACATTCACAATTATACCCCTGATTCACCTAACCAAGTTGTCTCCTTATCTTCGTCCCATCTGAACTCGTGCTTATCGAATCTTTCCTTCGTTACACTTTTGGCTTCGGTTTCCAATCTATTGTAGTTTTCGTCATTGCCTGTGTCAACCTTAGCATAGTAGCGAGCCCATTTATTTTATTACGATGTCATTGTGGTGCATGTATAGGTGGAGCATGTGGACCCGTGTGTGTGAACCCCGGCGTATCACTCACGTATGAGTGTACTCCCCTGTAGTATATTAATGTTTTCCTATTGTGTGATATATACATACTCAGTGTTATTCATGATGTATATGAAGTTGTATAGATGATATTAGTTATATATGTGTGGGTAGCTATAACACTTTAGGAAAGTCTGTATGTATATTGGAAATTGTATTGGAGTATAGACTAGTAGTGTATGTAGTTTGAAGATACTTGTGAATGCTTTATATATATATATACCTATATTATAAAATAGGGATCTTATCATGGGTTATTGGATAAGAGTTTTTGTATAAGAGAAATTGGATAAGGGTTTGATTGTATTGAGGGGTGTTATGATGAGTTTTTGGATAAGAGATATTGGATAAGAGATATTGGATAAGAGATATTGGATAAGATAAATTGGATAAGGGATATAAGTTGATGACTAGGACAATCTTTTGGTGGGAAGTTTTTGAATTTTTTGTTTGAATTTGGGAAGAAATGAGTTGGGGGGAAATAAGTTGGATTAAACCAATGAGTTTGAATTTTAAAAAGCACTGGGGATAAGGATAACTCAGTCCCCTCGAAAAGCTTCCCTGCGTTCCCAAGCTTTCGCCATCTCTCACATTCCTTCCTCCCCTTAGATCTTCTCGCAAATGCTCCCATGTTTCATGATTCTAGGGTTTCGAAATAAGACACATGAAGGCTGCAACTCATAGATCCCCACCCCGAGGCTGATTGAGAAGAAGAGGCAGAAGCGGAAGGCAATCGACGCCTGAGGACGATGGGAGAGGGGAGAAGCGTGAGTCACCGGATAAACTGGAGGAAGAGCAAAAGGCAGGCGAGGGTTGTCCCCAATAGAAGGATCGGCCTCAACAGGTAACTTTTGGGGGGAATTTTGGTTTTTGTTGAGCTTACACCTAGAATTTGAATCTGTTTGTGGTGGAGCTGCCCCATGTCTTCTTCTTCGTCAACTCTTCAAAATCGCCATGGAAAAAAATGGTTTTTATGCCTTTTTTATTCTCAATTGATATGAAATCTGTTGATCTTTTCTTATTCTTTTTTACTTTTTTTAATTACTTTTTTTGTTCTTTTTTTCATTTTTAGTAATATTTGAGTATGGATGTTGTAATATTTGAGCATGGCAAGAATCAAGCTGACACTTTTTGTATTCTTTACAAATAGAGATGCAACAATTAGAGATGCAAAAAGTTTTTAAAAAATCTCAGATTTTCTTATTCTCAGATTCTTTACAAATGCTACATGCTAAAATTTTGTATTGGCATTCTTTGCAAATGTGTTTGGTGAAAGATCAAACAAAGAGGCCAACAGCTGAGAGGCAATCTTTAACCAATTAAAGAGCTCGAATTGTGAGAGGCCTTGAAAGTGTTCTGAGAAATGATGTCCCTGATGCTGCGAGAGCCATGTGCCAAAAGGTTCTGATGTCTACCTTGAACAAATAATTAGTTAGCAAATGTACTCTAATCTATGTTGAAAAGGATATAATAGAAACTTTCTTTCTTTGTAGTGGTGCCTTTGTGAGATTGGCCTTGAGGATTATTCCTTCGTTCTTTTAAGCAGGCGACATCTTCGTTATAAATTTTCCTCTTTTGATTTATTATTTCTTCTAAGGTCTGTCTATGGGGTGCTGAAACTTAAGGCATATGCTTAACATTTTATGATCTACGTTGAGTATCATTTGGATCATATAATATTTGATGTGGTTTTCAACTTTATGTTTTCTTCTGTCATCAAATGGTTAATCGTGTCAAACCAAATATCAATTTGCAGGATGCTGGTTGAAGTTTAGGAATTGCGCATATTGAACAAGTTGTTGGAAAGAAATAATTAAGATTATGTAATGAGAAAACGAGAGGCCCTGGTATGAGATGTGATCAGTTTGCATTTTGGGAATATGCTTGATATAACATGAATCACAAGTTAAGGGATTTCGATAAGTTATGATATCAGATGGTACCACAGTTGCATGTAAGAATTTGTGAGGTTGACCTCAATAGTTGGAAAAGGGCATGGTTTGTTTCTGTAATTTTCCTTTGCTTTGTTAGACACAGTTTTCAAGTATCATTAAGTGCCCTTTATGCAGAATGGCGAGTACAAGCTGGAGTAGTTAAATTATAATACTATAATGGGAAATCTTGAGATGCTGAGACAGTAAATTGATTGGGGTTTTGAGTTAATTTATTTGGGGGCGATTTTATTGGTCTGCAGGTTGTGTCTGGTTTTTTGGCCGTTGGCATGCAGTTGGACATGATCAATGCTCTGTTACAACTATAATGGAATCTGATACAAGCTTCAAAAATCTCAAAGGCCGTCTCCAAATCAACCTAAAGATTCTCTCTTTCTCTATTATTCGCATTTCGTTGATTTTTTGGCGCTAAAATGTGGCATTTTGGCAGGCTCTTCAACTTCATCTCTCTACATCTCAATTTCTGATCTTTGAACTCAAAATTGTATTTTTTGTCCTCTTCTAATGTTTGATTGTATTTAAATATAATTTTTTGATTTATTGTGGTAAGATTTGAGTTCATTTTTTTTCAATTTTTTAAAACCTTTTCATCTGATTTGTTATTTTGTTGCTGAGCTTCTTCTTTGCGATGACGAAGATCGTGGGGACGCTGGGTCCAAAATCAAGAATGGTATAAGTGATTTCCTCTCGCCTTAAGATGGGCATGTCTGGTACAATACCATATTATCTCATATCTATTTCTATTTCTAATTATATAATTAGCTGTACTAAATGCTAATCCATCCTTTTTAACTACCTCATTCACTGGGCTCCTTATTTGGTTGTCGTTTGAATTATTAATTGCTTTTGTAGTGGCATGCTTTCTCATGGGGAGACATTGATTATCACCAGCACAGAGTTCTTTATGCCTATATTTCATGCTAAATTTTTGTGTTTTCCCATTTATCTGCTACAATATACCTGCCATTTTCAGATCCACGATAACATGGATGCTTTTACATGTAAGGATTTAGAGGGATGCTCCATTTCATTGTTTGATCTGGATACTTTGGACAGACATGTGGTCCATGGTAATCATAAGATCAAACAAGGAAATTATTCAACTTGGATATACTTGCAGGTATTTTGTTCACATAACCATGTCAACTCACACACTGATGCAAATTTTAAACCGAGTTCATTATATAGTTCATTTCTAACTTCATTTCAGTTGTTCGAGGCATTTGTCGTTGCTCCCTGTCTTATTTCATTACTGCCTGATGTTTTCTTTGCCTAATGTTGTTTTCTCCGAAGGTACAAACTAAAAGATTGACTATAGAGATGCAGAGCTATACCTAGCCGAAAGAGGCAAAGAATTTGTTTCATTGTCACGGGTAAATCATTTAGTGTATGTTAACCATTTAGCTCTGCATCCTGGTATGGCAGGTTAACGCTATACACTAAATATGAAATGGTGATGCTATTCCATCCTATGATATTTGGAACTAAAAAAATTGATGCTCTGCACTGGGTTAAAGTAAAAAATGCATTGTTAGTTCATGGCATGCTATGATATTGTTAACTCATCAATGCCATATGCATATGCATAGGGTTAACTCATTATGAACTCAATGCATATGCATAGGGTTAACAATATCATAGAATATGCATAGGGTTAACTGGAAAAAAAAAGCGATGCTTTGATATTTGGCTTTTAGACTAACTGATGTCCTTTGCAGGAGATTGAGCAGGAGATTTCAGCAGGATATTGAGAAGGGGATAGGAAGAGTTGAGGATATTGGAGAGATTCAGCAGGAGATTTCTGAAACTGGTTGCAGAAATACAAGTTGCGCAATAAAGGCCCCAAATGCCTTTGATGAGGGGTTGGATGCAGTGTAGAATACCTGCGGGCCTGTACATACTGCAGAGGTACAAAATTCCATTATTTGGGTGAAGTCTGCAATCCAGCATAGGGAAAGTAATACAACTGTGGATGCTATTTTTGGGGAAGGCACAAATAATGGTGAAAGTCCAATACTGGGGGATGATGGCATAGTCTGCACGGCTTCTGAATTGAAATGTGACATGGATGTGGGAACAATGCCAAATGGGCCAATTAACCTGGAATTGTCCCAAATTGTGACTAATGAATGGAGTATGGCGGCAGGAAATGCTAGCAGCAGTATATTGGCAGATTTAAAATATGAAATGGATGTGGGAACAATAATAAATGGGCCAATTAACCTGGAATTGTCCCAAATTATGACTGATGATAGGAGTATGGCGGCAGGAAATGCTAGCAGCAGTATATTGGCAGGTTTAAACTGTGAAATGGATGTGGGAACAATACCAAATGGGCCAATTAAACTGGAATTGTCCCAAACTGTGATTGATGATATGAGTGCTGAGGTTATCAACTTACAAGCTGGTTGCCAGGACACATAACCTTACTCAAGCTCTATATCAGACACGCCTTGCACACCCTGCCATACTAACCTATGAAAATCCAGAATGGGAGGAGGAGCTGGCAGGCCAAGATAAGAAGCAGGATACAAAAGCTACTAAGAATGTTATACCCCCTAGAAATGTGGTTGCGGGAAGCAAGAAAAGCACAAGGCTGGGTACCCTATGCATGTTGAATAATGGAAGTGGGCATCTTGAATATTAAACTGGAGGAAGAAAGACCATCTAGGAACTGTTTAAATTTAAACATGGCTGGATGAATCTTATGCTGTTATTCGGTAATTCTTTCATTTTAGGATTTTTTTAAAACATGTACCGATAGAACTTTGTTTGGCTTTTATTATCTGGGTTTCATGGAAATTTGCTATAGCATCTTCTATCTGAGTTTTGATTACATACATATGTGTTACATACACACACATAGCATTACATATGAATTACAGTCTAGATTCCCGGTGTGACATATTGAAATGTGCAGTGTGCAGATATTTCGAAGAGGTATTAATTTTAGCAACCTATGTGACATTATGTGAAGTGGGCAGGACTCCTGTATGACATACTGATATGTGACTTACTGATACATATGCATAGCATTATGTATACACAACTTGGGTTTTGAAATATTTAGTTTTGTTTACATTTTTGAATTATGTATATAGAATTTAGCATCTCTCAAAGCTTGAATTATGAATTATGTATACATAATGTATACAGAACTCGATCAGAACCATTAGCATCTCTCAATAAGCAGCATTAGCATCTCTCAAAACTAATGGACTGATCAGAACATTAGCATCTCTCAAAACCATTAGCATCTCTCAATATTTAGCATTAGCATCTCTAAAAATAGAATGTATTTAGTTTTGATATGTATTTAGAAATATCTCTCAAAACTTCAAAGCTTGAATTATGTATATAGAATTTTGAATTTGAATATCTCAAAGCATCTCTCAAAGTTTGAAATATTTAATTGAAATAATTATTGTTTAAATCATGTCTGATCGAGTTCAATCATGTGCCAATAAGTTGGAGATTCCAAAGAGGTATTACAGTCTAAATCCTATCAGAACGAAGTTCATTGTTTGTGTTGTTTCCTCATCCAACTTTTTGCATAGTATCTAAAGCATAAACTGGAAATCGAGATATATGGATCAATGGAAAGTTCTCTTCACCAACTATTTTTTTGTGTTGTTGCTGATACTGATTTTTCAAATTAGTAATACTAATTTGAATATCAAGCCAAGTTGGTTCATCAAATCATCCAGTATCATCAAAAAATCAAATTGCGAATACTGATTTCTGTGTCGTGAAACACAACTTGGTTATATACTGATTTTTCAAATCGTCCAGCTATATACTGATTTCTGTGGCTTGAAACACAACTTGGCTTAATGAACAAATTCTATAATTCTATGTCTTGAAAAGTTGCTAATGCCGATTTCTGTGCCTTGAAACACAACATGTTTATTCTGTTTTTCTTGGATGATACTTGGCATTTCATGATACAATTCTGTATTTCTAATACTTTTCATGATACTATGGCTTTATTTCTAAAACATCCAAGTTAACATGATATTCCCTCGACGAAACTGTATTAGTTCTCAAATATAATGGTGATCAAATTTGAGAGTATATCAATTTGATGTTGTACCAGAAGCTGACAGGGAGAAGCTGAAACTTGAGAGAAACTGAGAAAACAACGTTTGAAGAGAAACTGAAGAACGCAAGAGTGGAAAAACCCACCAAATCGCAAGGTATCATGGAAGCAAGTTGTCGAGATAAAGAAAGTGGACAATTCGTCTTTCATTAAGCTGGTAAGTCGATTATTTGATTTCATTGTAGTGTTTTTCATCCCAACTTACAAATTTTGTAATCATCGGTGTCTGTTTTTGCCATCTACAAAGAGCTGAGAGGGAGAAGCTGAAGAGGAACAGTGGCGTTCAAACGTGGGGAAAAGCTTGCAAGCTGAAGAGGAAGGGCAATGCTTCAGGCTGTCAGAAGTTGGTTTATTCTGGCGAGCTTGCTTCAGGTGATTCCGGTCGCTAGGAGCTCGGAGAAGTATGGGGGTGTAATGTTTTGATCGAAATTTTATGATGATCAGACTGGTTATAATTCATCTATTAGGAGCTCTCTCTGAATTAATTGGGGTTGTGACTGAGATCTGTACTGTATTGTTCCTTAAAAATTCACTTCACTATCGCTTTTGGTATTGTGTTATGTTTATGTGTGTTTGCATATTTTTTATAATATAACTGTCATGTGTATATGTCGTGTTTTAGGAAAATGTATAATAGATAAGTGTTGCTGAAGAATAAGATGTCATGTTTCAAGATTAAAGTTATATACTGTCATTAGTTTCCATGCTCACTTTTGTTATTTTGAATTCCAATTGCTATTGTTCCTATTTTGCTGATCGTAATGATTTCTTTTCATTTGCAATTTGCCAAAAACTTTGAATTAATGAAAATACTAGATATTTTGCTAGATGGAATTCTTAATGGAATTCTTAAATTAAAAACAAAAATAATTTTGGGGATTCGATGCATCAGTTTTCCTTTTGTTTTTCTTCTCATGGCTTGGTGAGTTATCTTCTCCTCACTCTATAATTCTTCTAAAGATTTGACTTCTAAGCTGCCCATCAAATTAGATTATGTATAAGCTTTCCAGTATGAAAGGGGTCTGTGTGCCACTTGGGTTTTGAAATTGGTTTGATTTTGGTTGCTTCAGCTTTGATCTGTGTTTTTTATAATTGATGGACAATTGCTTTCTAATTATAAACACCGTTTGGTGAGAGTGCAAAGGCATATGATACAGATGTTTGAAACGAAAAAAATAGAAGAAAACATGTGTTTCGATATAGATGCCATCAAAAGCTTCAGTTCCATCGTCTCATGGTCCGCCAAAAGCTTGGCATGGGCAGCAACTGCCCTCATGGATGTGGCACCCCTCTAATTCAGAATGTAGTGGCACCAAAACTTTTCTCCAGCGAAGACTCTTGAACATTTGGAGAAAAGAATCAAGGTGTATAGATTTCAACAAAAGATGGTAGTACAGAAGCAAACCAACACGGTTACATGAAATTAAGTCACTGAAAGGCTAAACACATTCACTGGAGCTTGAAATAGAACATTATCGATCTACTTAAAGCAAGGATATTAGTAATTGTAAGCATGTTTAATATTTGTGAAATGATGGCAACAATATTTCGAGAACGCCTGTTTAAAGTTGAAGGTGTAAATATGACACTTTGCTGACCATTTACCTAATCAATGATATTATCACTTTAAATCTAAAATGACATGTAGATAAAGTTTCAAGTGTAATAATGCTTCAAATCCAATTGCAAATATCAAACTTTGGAGGAATTCAAATGCATGGATCAGACAGTATTGGCAAAAGTACAATAATCAGGTCTATTTCCATATATATCTTTTTTCAAAAAAAATGGGTTATCCAAGATTGCGATCTACACCATAATTTTCCCATCTATGGTACTATTCTTGACATGTCATACTCTACAGTTTTGACAGGACAACTCATGCAAAGGGTACATAGATACAAGAAATTGAAGAAATCAATCTACGTAAAATCTTTGTAGTCAGATAAATGAATCCTTTTTCTCTACCCAGCACAGTCAAGGGCTTTTTCCATACAGAAATTATGATATCAACAATGTATCATCTTTATAGCCTTTGGTTGTTTTGAACTACCTGTAGTCCATATGGCACCATAGATTTACATCTATGATACATACGCAAACCACCTGATGTAAGCCCTGACGAGTATGGGTTATGCAGATTGTCATAGTACTCAAGCATGTCTGGATTTATGAGGGTGTTGTACAATCTTACGACTCAGATACGAAGAAGCATGTGGTACGTTGGGTATTTTTCTTACCATGTCCTCTGTATGCATGACTACAATGAGGGAGTAGAAATTGGCAGTCGCTAATCTTAAAAGAACCGGCCTACACATTGGCAGCCACAAATTGTTTAGTGTGGGAGTGGACTTCCTTATAGAAAGATTACTTTCCTCAATGTTGACTCAAAAGTGATCACTTGAATCTATTTTCCATGAGGCAGTCAAAATTCTTTGCATTCAACTGTTGTTTTTGTTGTTTCAGCTTGAGCACCATTGATATCCTTCCACCTGCCTCACGCTATTCGTTGTTGAAGAGGCCGTCGGAGAGCCGCTTTGCCGCTACGGTCATATTTGCCAGTTTGTTTGTAACACACTTCATATGTATTATTCAGTAAACATGCACGATTTACCAGTTTGTTTGTAACACACTTCCTATATCATATTTAGCATTTTGTTTGCCATTTTGTTTGTAACACACTTCATATAAACCAATTATTCTTTTGTTTTGTAACACTATTCATTTGTTTTGTTTGCACTTCTTTTGTTTGCAAGTTTCTTTTGTTTGCACTTCATATGCACCAATTACTGGATATTCTTTTGTTTGTTTGTTTTGTTTATAACACTATTCAGTCTCAAAATTGTTTTGTTTGCAATTCTTTTGTTTGTAACACTATTCGTTTGTTTGCAATTCTTTTGTTTGATTGTAACACACTTTTCTTTCATATGAACCAATTTGTTTGCAATTCAGTAACCAACTGTGGATTATTCTATTTCATCTTGATTAGTTGGCCTAAAAAATTGAAGTCCATGAGTATCAACAATTAAAAGCATAATATTTGTTGAGATCTTTTGTGAAAACTAAATCCTTGAAGTAGTACGTAGTTTTCAATTTATATTCTTCATTTAACCTTATCTTTGCTAATGTTTAGCGGGTGCCTTATCTTTGCTAATTTGAAATTAAAAGTGTATTGGGAAATATTGTGAAGATTAAATTTTAGGTGGAAAAGTGTCTTGAGAACTAAAATTTTGAAATTAAAAGTGTCTTGGAAAAGAATGTGGAGAAACATGATCCAGTAAATTAAACAAGGTTAAAAAATTAGCGTAAAAATTCAGCAGAACAACAAACTAGCGTAAAAAAATTAAATTAAAAACGTCATCGAAAAATACCTTGAGGAAGGCGCCCGCGCCGCGCTAATTGGTTGTTTTGCGCCGAAGGCATCCGCATTGAAATTGTTGTTTCGCACCGTGCTAATTATTTGTTCCGTGCCAAAGGCACATGCGCCGCGCTAATTGTTTGTTCCGTGTCGAAGGCGCCAGCTAAATTTTATTACGGTAATTAGTTGTTCCGCGCCAAAGGCCTCTGCACCGAATTTATTGTTCCACGCCGAATGTGCTTGCGCGTTGTTTCGCGCTGAATTTGTTGTTCTGCGTCGAAGGTGACAGTGCCAGATTTGTTGTTCTACACCGAAGGCGGTCGCGCGTTGTTCTGCGCCGAAGGCGCCCGCGCTGTATGTGTTGTTCTGCGCCGAAGGTGCCTGTATCACTAAATATTTTTAAGCTAATTTGTTGTTCTTTTAAATTTTGGTTGTGAAAATAATTTTTTGGGGAACAAATATTTCGTGGGAGAAAACCTTAAATGCACCGTGCCCGCGGGCACGTGTCATGACTAGTATATCTATATTATAAAACAGGGATGTTATCATGAGTTATTGGATAAGAGTTGTTGGATAAGAGATTTTGGTTAAGAGAATTTGGATAAGAGAAATTGGATAAGGGATAAGAGATTTTGGGTATTGGGTAATACATTTTGTTGGTTAATACATTTTATATAAGACAATTTGAATATGAGAAAATTGAGAGATGAGAAATTGGGTTTTGAATTTTGTATTAGGGTTGGTTGGGATTTAATCTTGATGATGAATGAATGGTTGAGTTAAGAAAACTTGAATTTGGGGGGGGGGGGAAATGTGTTTAGAGGAGGGAAACCAAAAATTTGAAAAATAACTAACTTTATTTCTCCCAAAAGCTAATGTCATATCACTCTGCTCTGGGGGAGACCATTAAGGCTGTACAATAATCGAAAAATTGGGCCATCTCAAAACTCTCTCCCCCTCCTCTGTCGTCATCAATGTATCAATTTTTTTGCTAGGGCTTGCTCGCTCGCTCGGACTTAGGAAGTGGAGGCGATGGCGGCTAAGCCCTCAGCCTCATCTCTGTTCATCTCCCCATTGACTCCTCGCCCGGAGTCGGAAAGTGCCTCATCGATGGATTGTTTGATGACATCATCAGCGGGCAGAAGACGAAGCAAGTGCAGCTGACGGAGCCCTAGATTAGGCAGCTCTTCATCGCATCCAAGGAGATCCTTATAAGCTTGCTAAATCCCTTTTTTTTCTTATTTATCACGAATTTTATTTGATTCTACCCACTGATATACAAATTGTTACCTTGAGTTTCTTTGGATGTTTTTGATGCTAATAATATCAGGATGAAAGATAAAAGAAGGATTGAGGCTGGTTAATACATGGGTGTGTCATGGAGTTTTGCTTTCTATGAGGTGTTTTTTGGGTCTAGAATTGGACAGCCTTGATTTTGATTGAATTTTAGTTTGGCAATTTGTTCATTCTTAAAAATGGTTCATATCTTTTTCCCTTTTTGCTGATTAATTGTCATTCTCTTATGACAAAGTTGGATTCTTTGGTACCATTTTCCCTCTATCTCAAAGACCAAAACTAGATCTTAAGTGGACATCACCGTGTTAACTTTTAGATTATTGATTGATTGTCTCCTTTTTCTGCAAGATGGTAGTTTTTATTAATCTTTTAGGGTCATTCATCTGGAGGGAAGATTGTCATATTGATTTTTAAAAATTAGCTGCAATATTTATTGTGGCATGTTGCAAGCTTGGCATTATGAATTACTGCTGGATTGGTTTCAGCTAGAAGTTTATGATTGACCATTGATTTGTTATTAGGTGTGATTTGGTGATAATGTAGGTGTTATTCAGTGAATTAAAATGAAGTAGGCCATAATGTTGTGAAATTTTTATTGAGTTACTACATGGTGAGATGATATATATATTGAGTGAAATCTGATCTTGATGCTACTTTTTAAATACCCATTTGGAAAATTCTTGAAGTTCAGTTCTTGGCCTGTTGGCTATTTGACTGTTAATCATCTGATTATTTATAATGTGTAATGTTTATGAGAGAAACTAGACCTTAAGTGGACATCACCGTGTTAACTTTTAGATTATTGATTGATTGTCTCTTTTTTCTGCAAGATGGTAGTTTTTATTAATCTTTTGGGGTCATTCATCTGGAGGGAAGATTGTCATATTGATTTTTAAAAATTAGCTGCAATATTTGTTGTGGCATGTTGCAAGCTTGGCATTATGAATTACTGCTGGATTGGTTTCAGTTAGAAGTTTATGATTGACCATTGATTTGTTATTAGGTGTGAGTTGGTGATACTGTAGGTGTGATTCAGTGAATTAAAATGAAGTAGGCCATAATGTTGTGAAATTTTTATTGAGTTACTACATGGTGAGATGATATATATATTGAGTGAAATCTGATCTTGATGCTACTTTTTAGATACCCATTTGGAAAATTCTTGAAGTTCAGTCCTTGGCCTGTTGACTATTTGACTGTTAATCATCTGATTATTTATAATGTGTAATGTTTATGAGAGAATGATATATTTATATATGTCTCAGCTCCAGGTGGCAGCGAGGAATGCGTCGGTTTACTCTCTGTACATCCCCAATGCGAAGACTATCATGGAGATCAAAAGTAAATGATGGGGTCCGATCTCAAATGGTACAAAAAGCTTTGACCTTGATGCTATTTTTGATATACCCATTTTGGGAAATTCTTGAAGTTTAGTTCTTATGATTTATGTGTGTATGGAGTGCAGTAAAATGCAGAGTCGAGAAAGCTCCGAGTTGGGCTCCTCGAGGAATAATAAGGAGAATTTGAGGTAAAGAAATCTGGCTCAATTTTTAGTAGAAAATGCAAGAATAACATGATAGTTATTTTTTTATTGTTATGTATAGTTGCCACATCACATGTTCCATTAGAATTATAGTGGCATCTTTATTGATTTACAACTTTGTAATTCTCATTGTTTAATTGACATTCTGCCTTCATCCATCAAACAGTCAGGTGCTCTTTCTTCACAACTAGGGAAGTGGTATTACGTGATACAATTGATGCGCTAACCAAGAAAATTGCATTCCTTTCATGTTAAAAGGGAAACATATACTTATTGACCATTTTAGAAGGCTCGACTGAGCTATTGGAGTTTTAGACCGATAGCAAGTAAGACATTGATAACTTATATAATTAAATGACACTCGACTATTTCATGATGCTCTTTTGCAATTGAGATATAGATAATATCAATTTTGAATCACAATTTACGGAGCAGTTATGAAATCTGGAATGAGAATGATTTAATTGTAACAAAATGGATGGGTGAGTGGAAATATGCTGAAAGATATGATAATTACTCATTAGTTACAAGTTATAAGTAGTGCTTTAGTGGAGAATAAAAGAAAATTGTTTGAGATGGCTCAGGTAGTTGCAATGAAGACCAATAAGTTCTCCAGTTGGGACTTGGGATGATTTGCTACAAGAGTAGATAATAGAGCTTTGAATGGCGGTGCTTACATTTTGGTTTATGCAAACGTCTAAAAATTTTTGTACCCCGACCTGAAGTTTATACTCTTAACTGACACCTAAAACCTGATAAGTATGAGTATCTAAATGCTTAAATTTAAACCAAATTGGATCCATTCTCTGGTGGTTTTCTCTTTGGGCGCATTAGTTTGATTATAATGAGTGTTTTCGTTGTTTGGTTTCACTGTCATAAAGTTTACATGACAAATCTGTTGCTTTTAATATGAGGCTACAAACTTGCAACATGTACATGTCTTATACATGTGCCACTAATATTATTTTCAGGAAGTAGAAATAAGAATAAAGCACATGTTCTTTATGATGTTCGACGATTGTGTAAAACCATTTCAAATTAACAGGAATGTTGCCCTCTACAATATCCTCTTTGATTAACATTCTTCGCTTACCAACCTATGGATTTTTTATTTATTCTGATCATATTTTATTCTGGTATTGGTCCAAAGAGTTAGCATTCTTAATTTATTATAGTTACCATTGATCATTATATCACATGCTTTTAGTTATTCAGTTCTAATTGTTAGAATTACTAGAAAATTATCAAATAGAATCTATCTTTGGTGCATAGTGCCGATGCGTCGGTGGACTGCATGGGGGTTGAACGAAGAGAGAGGCCACTTAGAGAGGTAAAAATTTGTCCTTTAATAATTTTTTTTAGTTTGTTGAAAAAAATACATCTTTTTCATGTTGTACAATTTTGTTTATAGCTTACAACATCAATTCTACACACATTTATTGGAAATTATTCATTCTGGCAAAAAATGTTAGAGCTCTAAAATGTTTCTGATCACTCAGTCTCCTAAATTTGCTATGCTCTTTGCTTGCTTTGTTTGTGAGAGGAAGGGAAAAGTTGGCTTTTTTGCTAAGTTTTTGGTGCGTAAAGGCACATCCTTTGGTGAAAAATGTGATTTGTCTTCTTTGCACATTTTTCTGCTGACTTATTTTTCCTTTTTTGGGTTTAAATTGGACAGGGAAAGAAAGCCCAGTTTAGGTTTTAGTGAAAGTATAGATTTTTATTTGTTTTGGTATATGGATTTGAGCTATGGAGCCCAGTAAAAAAGTCTAAACTATTTTTTACTGAAGATCTTGCTATTGAAATTTTTTAGTTCTCTAGAAATCAACATGAGGAAAAAAGAAGAGTTTAAGGCAAAAGATATGACATCGATTCCCTCTCTCATATATTCCTTCCCAAATTTTTGGTTGTGTAGCTCAACTATGAAATGAATTATGAATGAAAAATTCAAGGAAACCCTGAAATGAATAATTTATTACATATGCCAAAATGAAAATCAATATGGGAAGAGGCATTGAAAAAGAGATCATATTCATTTTGGACTATCCTTTTACCATGGATATGAGGCATTTTGGTTCAGGTTCGTTGCACCGTGGCCATCTTCTCTACTCGCGAGGGTGATATATCAAGTCTCATATTGAATTTGATGATGAAGTATTGAATTCAGTGCCCCATTTTCATTTTTACTAATTTGTTTGCTTTATGTGATTTTGTTAACATACTTATGGTTCAGGTAAATTATCCTAATCATCATCATGATTTAATTGATTAGAAACTTCTGTTATTTATCTTCTGATATTTTGTTCTAATTATAGAGATTCGCTTAATATCTCCAAATTCTGGATATTTCCAAATGATTTGTTTTGAATTATTGAGAGATTCAAGTTATTGTTTTTTTCACTTGATCAATATTTAAAATCATGTTGAGTTTTGCTTATAATTTCTTTGGAAGATATATTATTCAGTGTATTTTGTGTTATATAAATTTTTTGATGCATTAGTATTTATGTCAGATGTTGGGTTCTAATTCTATATTTTTATTTCACCGACATGATAGGATTTCAGGTATAAAAGGGATACAATGCAATTAATTGTAATCTTTCCTTTAACTTTTGAATAGCCAGTTGCTTTATTTGAAATATTAGCCAGTTAAATAGATGAGTGGCAAATTAAGGCACTGAAGGGCATTGAAAAATCATATAGTTAATTATATTGGGTAATTGAACTTGCTATTGAAACCCATTCAGTTAATTTTATTGTTATGAGAGACCATTGTTCCATGATGTTTCTGTGGAACGAGCTCAGGACCATTCGTTTTGTACATAAAGCCTGACAATTGAATGCCCTTAAAACTTCAACCGTGAATAATAATGATTCCGTAGTAAACACATTTCCTTTTGGGTGTCGTATCGTGACTCTCAACTTGCTATTTAACATGACTTATTTGAATGCAGTATCAGACGCTATACAATGAGAATATGTTTCGTCCTCAGTTATCCCAAGAAGATAGCTTCCATGTGTGTCGTGTATCTCCAATAAGATGCAATTCATCGTTGCAGAGTCAGCTGCAGAATTCGGAGAGTAGAATCAGTAGAATTATTTTCCGACAAGCAATAAATATTAGTCCTTCAAGTTGCAGCTCCTTCAAGCGGCAGCCTACAAAAGTCGATGGAGGAATCTTTGCCTTTCCCGTCTGATGATAGGTAAAAGAGGATTCTTTGGATCTGAGAGAACTTTCAGCTTATTTTTTTGAATCTCTCTTTTTTT
This sequence comes from Scilla litardierei, assembly GCA_030789695.1. Lineage (NCBI taxonomy): Eukaryota > Viridiplantae > Streptophyta > Magnoliopsida > Asparagales > Asparagaceae > Scilla > Scilla litardierei. Next base: position 443,731,503 of record CM061142.1, on the reverse strand, counting down.
AAGTTTTTACCTAAAACTGAATTTTTAAGAGGATGCCATAGCAGATGTAGGGGTATGAGATTCAATTTTAATGGTTGTGCCTATGTTTCTCTTTATTTTTTTGTTTTATATTTCAAGTTGGATCAAGCTTTGACAATTTGTTCTTCATTTTTCAAAACTTCTATTAGAAACATGGGTATCTGAGAAATTTGTTGAAGCTGGTAATCTCTTTGATACATGTTTCATTACGTTAAATTTATATGGTGGAATTCTATTGGAAACAGGGGTATCTGAAGTTGGATAAAAGAAATTGTTATTTCCTACTGAGGTATGTTGGTAAACTTCATATACCCCGGGTTATTTAAGTTTGTGAAGTCATCATTTTCTACAAGAGTACGAGATCCAATTTCGTTTTATATCTTAAAGAGATATGTTGGCCCCTGGTTATTTAAGTTTGTGAAGTTATCATTTTTTGCTGGGGTATGAGATCCAATTTTGGTTTATGCCTAAAAAACTTAAAAGCCAATCATCGCATTTACAGGGTGCAGCTAATCACTCTTAGAGTTTCCACCGCTTGGAGGTTTCAGATGCGCTGTAAACATACCCTACTCTGATTTGTTGTTGCCTTGCTATTTTCGTGCACTAAGGATATGTTACTACATTGTTGAGCTATACATTGCATTTTTCTTCTTCTTATTTTTGCTTCCATACAGGATTTGCATCAGAAATTTACCAAAAGTCGCGGGTTTCTATACCATTTTATATTAATTTGATGTGAAATGAAGGCTTAACTTTCAAATATGTGTTGCTAATATAGGATATAAAATTCTTGCATTTAGATCCGTTGTTTATAAAATTTTGTAAACATATTGATTACACACATCTAAGGTCCCGATGTTCGCTGAAATTAATTCCATGCCGCAATCAACCATCAGTTTCATGTTGAAATTGTTAAATTTAAATTTTTTTGCTGAAGTTGAAATTAAATTTTTTGTTGAATTTAATCATTGGAATCCCTAGGTTCATGGTCTTGCTGAATTTAATCATTCGAACCCTCAAATGTCTTGCTGATTGATTCATGTTTCCATGCCAAGTAAATTTGCTTTTTCTTTTCTTCTGCTTTTGGTATTTTCCAATAGAGATTGGAATTTATGTTGTTTAGATTTCCAACCTGATCATGTTCTGACATTAATGGACTGCATTCTATTTAGATTTTCATATATGCTGATGCAGATTTGGTTCTTATAATACGAGCTGTTCGGGGTCGTTGGAGAGCTTCAGCTGCCGCAAGGAACCTTCTCGAGGTTTGTATTCATCCTTTATTTCTGTTTAAATTTAAAAATTTCGTTGAAATTTATTCCTATTTGGCTGATTGAGTTCCATGTTTCAAGGTCCCAACATCCTGAAGAAACATTTTAGCTGATTTGATAAATCTTTGCAGATTTGATTAAAAAACTGCAATATATTTGGTTGGTTTCAGGAATTTATCAATCCCTATCATATTGCAGTTTTGATAATGTTGGTTTCAGATTTGATAAACTGTGAATCAATCAGCTATCATATTCAGCTAAAAAATATTGCAGTTTCACAATTTATCAATCCCTATCACAGCTAAAAATTTTTGCAGCTCTCTATCATATTCACAGTTTATCAAATTACTGAACTGATTGATTCACAGTTGGTTTCAAAATATGATATGGATTGATAAACTGCAATATATTTGGTTGGTTTCAGATTTCTATCAATCCCTATCATATTCAGGAATTTATCAATCCCTATCAATTCTGCAACCAACCAGTTGGTTTTAGGAATTTATCAAATCTGCAATATGTTTTCTGTGGTTCCCTACATTATCCTATCTGCAACATATTGCAGATTTGATAAAAAACTGCAACAAATTTATCAAATCTGCAATAAAAAAACTAAAGATGTTTCTTATTTTAGCTGATTGAGTTCTATGTTTCAAGGTCCAGTTTATAGTGAGAGGATGTATCATAGGATAATGTGGGTGTGATCATACAGTTTTTTGTGCATGTATACTTTAGGGGTTGCAATGCAAGTTTGATGTATTTATGTTATGGCCTTGGACTTTGTTTTTTCAAATTACTTAGATTCTAGAAAATTACACAGTTTGATATATTTATATTATGGCCTTGGACTTTGTTTTTCCTGATTTACTCTGATTCTAGAAAATTACACATTTTGACGATGGATTTCAGATAAAAGTTTATCCTATAAATTATTTGGAGGTTTGACTCACAAATAAATCCCACAAATCACACTTTTTGAAAGTGTGCAGCTTTTTAATACATTGCATGAAATTCAGGAAGTTAATGCCCCATCCCATAACAACACACAAAATCCTCAATTTGATCATGTAATATGCATGGCAACAGAGCAGCAAATCACTCAGCGTCTTCTGCTTGATCAGTTTGCCTGCTGAAAGGGCACCGGGATTGTTCAGTCCATTCTCCTTTGTCAGCGGCATGGTCCACTTCCCATAGGGATTGGCTACTAACTTGGGCTTGATCTTATAAGCTCTAGATGTTTGGTCTTTCTGACTCTGATCTTCGATAATCACCTCTTGGCCATATGCTTTGGCCTTCGCCTCCACCCTCTTCTTAATCGCAGCTTCGACCGATTCATACGTTAGCAACTGCATCAGTTAGTTGCCATCCTGAGATTTAGATGAGTCAGAGAAGTCGAAGATGAAGAAAAACATTGCTAGAAATGAAATGCAACGATATATACCAAGCAGAAAAAGAAAGAACTGAACAAGTTTTTATGGGCGTCGACAAGTACATGTGCTCTTATTGCAGGCTGGTAGACATCAGGGGCCTCCTGGAACATTGCCTCAGCTACGAATTTTTTGTAATGTATTCTCTTGGATAGTGCATGCATTGGAAAGGTACGTTGTTTGTCTTTTATATTCACCAACGACTGTTTTAATTTTCGTCTGGATTAATGCTTTTGTAAATGACATGCAGATTCAATGAATAATGCACCAAGTGAAGCAACTGGATCCGAGTCACCTCAGAAGCGGATCACGCTGGATCATGAAGTTCATGGTAGCCCCCTATCAGCTTGTAATCCACCTTATGTCAATCCCTCTTCTTCTTCGGTCTCAATTGCAGAAGGCCCATCAGATGGTACTCATCTTCTAAATCAAGAAAATGAAGATGAACAAGCTGCCGAAGAACCGCAGGACCCTCCAGTTGTACATCATCATTGATTAAGGAAGGAGCTTACATGAAATAGTTCATGCGCATCAGGTCAAAGGTGAGACCTTTAATTCATCGAATTTATAGGTCAAACTGAGATTTTGATTTCTGGGTATGATCCTAATTAGCTATTTCACACCTAACTTCTGATTTATTTATGGATTGTAGCATGAGAGCAAATATTGCTAATTTGTTAAATTTGTTTACTTTGTGGTTAACAGGATGGTGGATTTGGTTACTTTGAGTGCATGTTCTTGATCTTTGATCGGCCACTCTTCTTTAGTGTTAACAGGATGGTGGAGGATTTGTGAGGAGAGCGGTCCGTCCCAAGTTTTCTAATTTTCTAATTTTGCTAGGCAAATATTCTGTGTGCTAATTTTCTAACTTTTTTTTCTGTATTTTCTGCTTCTCGGCCCCAAGTTTATGCCTAGCCCCAAGTTTATGCCCGAAGTTGAAGTGTTTAATTTTGGTTACATTCAAGCATAGGCTGAGCGAATTCGAGGAGTTAAGCATCTCTCTCCACATCTCCATTAGGTTTTCCTTTTTTTTTGTATTTTTGGCTTAGATGGGCCAGTGATGAGTCTACAGAATTATTGACTATGTTGTTTGATTGCAATTGTGATAAAACTCTGTCTTTATTCTGAGGGCACACACATATATTTTCTCGATAGGCCACACTCGATAGGCAATTCTGATGCCACCTGATGTCTTGATCAAAAAGCATGTGAGGTGTTGTATATGCATATGAGATTGGTTATCTTTTCATCAATCCTGAATATTTTATTTCTGGGTAAATGTTATGTTTTTAATTCATTTATCAGTTTGATGGTGTATTTTGGGTTACTATATAGTAATGCATATGATTTACATTGTTTTAAGTGTATGTTTGAATTTTTTTCTTTTTTATTTTAAAAACTTAATCAATTGCATTATTATTTTTTGCATAGTAGTAATAGTGATGCAAGTTAGAACATTTTTCATTTCATTCTTCCTTTGGGTGGACATGTGCATTTGGATTAGAGATGTTGTACTACATGGAATATTTTTATAATGATTTAGTTGAGTCTCTTCATCGTTTTTTTGTAATGTTTGTAGTTTGATTTGTTAAGTGATTTTACTGTTGGTAGTATATGCTATGTGAAGCTGGTTTAGATCTTTGTTTCTAACCTATGCTCGAAGTTAAATGTGAGCATCATAGGTGAACTTGAGTTCTTTGTTAGGGTATTGCAATACAAATTTTAATTATTTGAAGAATTTTGTTCCTTTTCTCCTTCAATGAATGTTATATCAAAGTATTTCTACAGTTAGCTGCTTCTATATAGTGAAAAAGAAGCAAATTGGCTTTTCTTTTTTTTCCAGATACTTATTTGGGTTTGTATAGTTATTTTTTTCCAAGTTGTTTTGCTGGCCCCAAATAGGAATACACATGGAGGTAGTCGAATTCACTGATAAAGACTCCAGCCTTGGCATACCATATGCTACTTGCTAGGTGTTTAACCCAAATTGCATGCCTTGTTACTTTTTATTTGTATGTTTATATTTTTCTCAACATGCACTTTTCTCATACTAAAAAGTAATATCAAATACTTAAACATCTTCATAGAAGAGGCTTTAACTTCTTTTCCAATTTCCATTTTGCAGGCACTTGGTTTTGCAGTGGAGCACGGAGTCCTCTGATGCACTAACGGAGATGAGTCAAGATCTAATGAATTTCCATCATTTTACTGAATTTGCCAATTGATGCAATTATGAACTCCCAGCATCTTACTGAATCAAGTTTGTTTCAAGTTTGTTTCCAGAATTTTGTGTGTGTGCAAGAGTATAACACACTGGAATATTTGACTGGAATAATGACAGATTTTTGTTATGTGCAAGACTATCAAGAGTATGGCATGCTGCAAGGCAGGAACTGTATTATAAGCTTTAGAATCAGCTTACAACCTTTGAATCCTTGGAGATGACCTGGGGATAAAACAATTTGTCGGCTTTCATGCGGTCTCAATATGTTCAGAGAATGTTACAAGTCTCACATTGTGGAAAAAATGTCAATAACAATTGGGCCTCTACCATTAGCTTAATTTTTAGTGTAAATATGGTTTCAACTATTATTTTGTGCTTTCGCTAATATCATTAGCACGCACATGACTACAGCTTTTGCTTTTGCTTGGAAGTTTTTGGTCTCCATTTATATAAAGGAGCAACTTTTTGACTGAAGCACATTCTCCAGAAATTTGCCATTTGTGCCAAAATTGTTTGTTTTGAGACGAAGTATCCAGAAATTTTTATTATGCAAAGAAAAATTGTTTGTTTTAAATTTTCCATCCGCGCCAACTTTTTCAGGTTCCACTGTTTTATTCCTCCTCAGTTCTCAGTCCTGGGTAATCTCGGCTAACATCTGCAATCTCGGCTAACATCTTCCTCCTCAATTCACAGATCAGGTAATTTTTTCCAGGTTCTATAGTTTATTTTTTTAGTTTTTTCGTCCTGGGTTCTCAAATTGCGGCTGATTTCATCCAGGTTCTATTGTTTATAATAACATGTATTAAGTCTTTTATTTTTTCGTTTCCAGGTCCTGTTCTTCCTCCTCAAGCCTCAATTCTTGGCTAATATTGGAAATCAAATATGTCCTTCAATTTTTCTCTCCTTCAAACCCTTGAGATGATGATGCGGTTTGACATTTTTTCGTTTCCAGGATCAGTTTGATAGTTTCGTTTCCAGGATGAATTTGCTTTTTTGGATGGCATTAGAGCATTTTTCATGAAAGATGGAATCAATTATCTGCTTGGTTTATAATTTCAAAAGCATTGCTATAAGATCAGAAACTAAAAGTATGTTGAAACGTAAGGCAGTCAGGATGCTCATTCAAATGACATGGACATATGTTGCTTTATGTTTTTTGTTGTTTTTGGATCTTGAGAATTCACTATATCTTTTAATGGTATTTATGGCTACTATGAACAAATTTTACTTTTAATTAATGCTTTTGCTTAATCTGCTCAGTTACTTTCTATCTAGGATATCTGCTTGACCAAATCCAAGCGACTGTACTGGTAGAGCGTTTTACTGTCTTCCTCATATTACTGCCATCACCTTTTAAATTCTATATGATAATAGTGACTAATAGAGGAACCATGTGGACCTTATATGTATTACTGATATGCTTTTTGCAGTGGGATGGATCGTGTTTGTTTTTTGTTTCGCATTCACTATATTAGTGATGTTTACATTTACTAAATTGTACAATTTGTTACTTTATCTCCCTTAGAGATGATGATGGACTTACATTTGCAATTTATTAAAAGTATAGTTTGTTAAATTGATCTCCAACAACCTTTATTGTTTTTTTAAGGAAAAGCATGGGTTGATTGCTCCGACCATTAGCAGTGACTTCCTAAAACATGCAGTTGGCACCTAAAAGAGATGCCCTTTCCTTGCTTGATATTTAGTACTACCACTTCATCCATCATATTTGTCAGTGGTCAATTGTGTCTTGAATAAGGACTGCCTTACCACAAGCCATGGAATCCTAATCTTTCCCTTAAGCATATTTTGGAAGTTTCTAATTATTGATATCATTTCATGTCATTTACATAATTCTTGAATATTTCATATTACAGTGTGCTTCATGGAAATAATTTTACTGGAGTTATCCCAACGGAGATTAGAGGGCTAAATATGCTGGAGTTCTTGGACTTGAGTAGTAATAACTTGAGTGGAGCAATTTCGATAGAGATAGGCGAAATGCTATCGCTTAAATGCCTGTAAGCACATAGTATAGAACTCTTTTATATTTGCTTCATTATGCTTCGAATACCAATCCATCGCTACCAATCGGTTTGTGATACTTCTGAACATGCAAACAATTGTTAGGTGCCTATTATGCATGAAGATAGCTAAAGAATGTAATTGAGAGCATTGTGCATTATTAGCTAAATGATATACAAACCGATTGTCTATTAATCACCCTAATTTCTTTCTTGCTTAAGGACATATTTAAATTACATTTGAGTTAACTATTTGTATACTACAAAGAAATCAATTTAAATTAATTCAAAAGAATAAAAATAGTTCAACTTTAAATGAAACAGGTAAAACAAGCCAAAGTGACATTTGTACTGTATATTTCGCCAACATGTGTATCTGTTGCATTCATGTATCATGCACTGCTCTTAACTCATTGCTCGATGCCAGGAAATGCGAAGACATAATATATAGAACTAAAAACTCAGTGAACTAAAATTTTACATTTTGTGGGAATTAAATTATGGGGAATTACATTTTGGGGAGGAGCTAAACTTTTCGAGGTAATTAAAACATAAAATATTGGTGGAAGCAAATTTTTGGAGAAACTAAAATCTAAAATTTTAAGGAGAACTAATCTGGAGGTAATCAAATTTTTGGATGGAACTTTGGGGGAACTAAATCTGGTAGGAATTAATGTTTGGGGTAAACTAAAATCTTTGAGGGGAACTAGGGGAACTAAATTCTCTGTGAAAAGTAAATTTTGGGGGAAACTAATATTTTTGAAAAGTGAAAATTTAGCAGGAAAAACTCTAAAATTTTGGAGTGGAACTAAATTTGGAGTGCACTAAATTTTGGGAGAAACTAAGATTTTGGGGGAACAAAATTCCATGGGATGAGGTAAATTTTCGGGGGAACTAAGATTTTGAGGGGGGAATTTCTAAAATGAATCGTGTCCACATTTTCAGGGGAACTAAGATTTTAAGGGGCGAATATCTAAAATGAATCGTGGCCACATTTTCGGGGGAACTAATATTTTGAGGGGGAAATATCCAAATTGAACCGTGCCCTACGGGCACGGGGTATGACTAGTGTGTGTGTGTGTGTGTATATATATATATATATATCCGAGTTTCCAAAAAAATGTGTGGAGGGTCCGAGTTTTCTGGGGGCGATCCGGAGGTGCTAGGGCTTCTTGCTCCCAGGGATGGCGGCCGGATCTTTGGCAACGGCGAGTCCCGGTGGATACTTGTCGGCAACGCAGTGGGGGATCTTGGTGCGGGTAGCTCCACATCCGAAGGGGGTTCTTCAGCGTCCAAGGGGGGGTCGGGCGGTGTTGGTGCAGGTGTTGGTGCGGGTGGCACATGGCTTGGGTTGTCCAAGGAGGGGCCTGGTGATGTTTGGCATTCTTCTGCTGTTGGCGATGGCTGGCAGGAGGTGCGTAGAGGTCGGCCTTGTTTTGATCCTGTTAGCAATGGTCGGGCATCTATAGAGGGGCCTGTTGTGTGTCCTCCTCTAGGGCGTTGGCGCCCTCCTTCAGGGTGGGCACGGCCTTCGTATAAGTCTAGCAATTTGTCATCTGTCAATAAGTTGGCTTCGGGCCTTCATGTGTTTGATAAAATTCCCCAAAGGCCTAAGGTACCAATTACAATTGATACTAGTGTGGAGAAGAGATCGTGGCTAGACGTCTGTGCTGACAGGTGCTCTTATAGGTCGGGGTTGGCCATGACCTTTGTGGCTCCCTTGAAAGATGCGGAAGGCTCTCCACGTGCACGGATCCCTGGCAACTTGGTGGAGAGGAGTGCTGATAGGTGTAAAGATACACTCGTCGGCTATGTCCTTGGTGATATTCCTTTTTATGGGCAAATTGTCGCGTGGATGGAAAGGCTTTGGAGATTGAAGAAGAAGGTGTAGGTCTATAGCAAGGACAATGGTTTCTTATATTTCCGTTTTGAATCCTCTGACGAATGTGAGAAGATCTTGAAAGGGGGCCCTTGGCTGTTTGATGGTAGGTCGGTTGTGTTGAAGAAATGGAGTCTGAATCTTCGTCATGATAGAGATATTCTCACTTCTGTCCCTGTGTGGGTTCAGCTACATGGTCTTCCGTTATATATGTGGAATTTGGAAACTCTAAATATTATTGCCTCTGTCATCGGAACTCCTATGTGCCTGGATCGTGCCACTGCTAATCTGGAGAGGATCACCAATGCACGGTGTCTAGTTGAGGTAGAAGCAAAGGTCCCATTACGTAAATCAGTTGATGTGGAATTAGATGGTGGTGTAATAATAACTATTGAGGCTAAGTTTGAAGGTGAACCTCCTAGGTGTAGCAAGTGTGTCTGTTTTGGACACACCGATGCCCAGTGTCCTGCCAGTGCTTAGCCCCCTTCAATCCAAGGTGATGGAGGCAATAGGAGTTGCGGCCTGTTGGATTTGTTAGCAACATATCATCTTTAGAGAATTCTGGGAATGCTGTTTTGGGGAGCTCTCAGGATAAGGCTGTGGTTGGTGGCACACCAGTTGGGGGGTGGAGCCAGGTCCTGGTCCTGTTCCGGCCTATGCAGTGGACTCCGTGAATGTCAGGAGTGAGGAAGGGGTTGGCATCTAGGTCACGGTGAGTAAGGATGGCTCAGCTATCATGGCAATGGTTGAGCCAGAGGATACGGCTAAGAAGGGTTCTGTTCCTATGGGGAGCCAGGAGTTGCTAGGGGGACCCCCTACCGGTGTAGTGTTTGAGCATTCTAGTTCTCCTACTGCGGACCGTGTGCTCGGGGCCTGTGACCATAAAGCTGAAGCTGGCGTTGTTGGGCAAGGGCAGGGTGCTTCCCCCTCCCTTCGCTGCTTGAGGATCCTTCGGTGGGGGAAATTGACAGGGTGCCGCTTGATTTGGTGGTAGACAACCCCGATTGGTTTGCTGAAGAGCTCAACATCCAAAAGCATGTGGAGGAAGTCAAGAAGGTTAGGAGGAAGACTGAATGCCCTGTTGAATCCAGTGCTAGGCGGAGTTCCAGGATTCAGGGTAGCATTCCCAAAAATCCTGTTTGTCAATGACAGTATTCATATGGAATACTAGGGGTTGAATAACCCTGTACGTCGTAGGGACCTTCGTGACAGATTGACTTCAATAAAACCGACGGTTATAATTCTCCTTGAGACGAAGCTTAAGTCTTCGTTGGGTGATCACAATTCTTTGATTCCCAAAAAATGGATTCTGTTTAATAATATGGGCATTTCGGCTGGTGGTCGTGTGTTGTTGGCCTTGGACCCTTCTGTATGGAAGCCCATTCTCATCTCTACTTCGGATCAGCATGTCACCGTATCATGTACCAACTCGGGAGGGTTCTCTTGTGCTATTACTGGTGTTTATGCCTGTAACACCCTGGGGGAAAGAAAGGACTTGTGGGAAGGTTTGAAAAGCGATGCTGCTATGTTGAACAGCGGTGCGTGGTTGATTGGCGGGGACTTTAACTGTGTTCTTAAAGCTACAGAAAAAGTTGGGGGCAGGCAACTGGAACAAAAATTGCTTTTCATTTTCAATGAATGCATTAGTACTTGCCAGCTTCATGAGCTTAAAAGTACTGGATGTAAGTATAGCTGGTGCAATAATAGAGTGGGGGTAGGACAGATTTCTGCCCGTCTTAATAGGGTTTTTTATTAATGGTGATTGGCTGAAGCTTCTCAATATTCGTTTGTTGAGTACTTGGATCCACGGACTAGTGACCATGCACCTATGGTAGTCCGTCTTCACCCTCAGGTACACTCTGATCCAAAACCATTCAAGTTTTTTAATTTTTGGACCAAATGCCCGGGTATTTCTGAAATTGTCGAGGTGAGTTGGGGTTGTTATGTAGCCGGCACACCTATGTATTATGTGGCCCAAAAATTAAGAAGACTGAAACCTATTTTGCGCAACTGGTCTGCATCTTACAATGCAAGCAAGCTTGTGAACATTGGCTGCACCAAGCTGGAAGCAATTAGAAATAATCCACTATTGAATTCGGAGGAGTCTATCCAAGATCTTGAACAGGTTGCGATGAAGGAGCTGGAAATTTCTATGAGTCTTGAGGAGGAGATGTTCCGCCAAAAAACCATCAGGAATGGGTGTCCTTAGGAGACCGTAATACAAAATTCTTTTGTAATGCTATGAAGTCTATGGAAAACCACAATAATCTGAGTCATTTTGGGAATGCTATGGGAAGGAAAACTAGTTCATATGATGATTTGAAGAAGGAAGCTACTGTTTATTTTATGGACCTATATAATCAAAATAACTATGGCCGCACTTTCTCCACTCTTATCCCTAAGCGCATTCTCACGGAGGATGCTTCAGCCTGGCTGATCAGGAGAATTTCTAATGAGGAAATCAAGCATGTGGTATTTCAGATGGGACCTGATAAGGCGCCAGGACCAGATGGATTTAATGCGCATTTCTTTCAACATTTTTGGTACCTAGTAGGTGAGGATGTTACTATGGCGGTAAAGTCTTTTTTCACTTCGGGCTCTCTCCTTAGGCAAGTTAACCACACCCATCTTACACTTGTTCCTAAAAATTCGAATGCTACTACTCTGGGGGACTATAGGCCTATAGCCTGTTGCAATGTCTTATATAAAATTATTAGCAAAATTATTTGCAATAGGCTCGGGGTGATGATTCATGAGCTTATCTCCCCTAATCAAGCGGCCTTTCTTAAAGGGAGATTGTTATCAGACTGCACCCTTATTGCACATGAGCAGATAAGGGACTTTAGTAACCCTATGGGGGGCGGGCATGCCTGAAGCTTGATTTGAGGAAATCTTTTGACACCGTTAATCGGGAGTTTATTCTCTACTTCATGGGACAGTTGGGCTTTCCTTGTGCTTTTACAAAGTGGATCAGAGAATGTATATCTACGCCAACTTTTTCTGTTATGGTTAAAGGATCTCCTGTGGGGTATTTTGATGGCAACAGGGGTATAAGGCAAGAGGTGATCCTATTTCTCCATACCTGTTTGTTATTTCTATGGAGGCTTTCTCAATCTTAATGTCTAAAAGCCTTGAATGTGGTGCTCTTCAGTCCATGAGACGGTCGGGTTCCATTTCCCATCTTCTATTTGCGGATGACTTGCTAGTGTTCTGTAGAGACAATCTTAAATATTTTAGGTGCATCAAGTCTATGCTTCTTGATTTCAAGGATTATACAGGGCTTCAAGTGAACTGGGACAAGAGTTCGGCACTTTTTAGTAAAGGCGCTAAAAACAGGTCTGCCCTTGCAGATTGTTTGGGCATCAAAATTTCCACTACTATAACCACATATCTGAGCTTGCCTTTATCATCCAAATACCCCAAAGCTCCTATGTACAGTAGGCTGGTGGATAAATGCAAGAAGAGGCTAATGGGTTGGTCGTCTACTTTGTTATCTATTTCTGGGCGGATTGAGCTTGTCAAAACGGTCATATACGGTATGGTCACGTTTTGGATGCAATCCTTTCATATGCCGTTCACCATCGTGCGGAAAATTTCTTCTCCCTGCAACGGTTCATTTTGGGTCCCTCTCGTGCATGGGCATGGAAGGATATCTGTACCCCCAAGTCTGAAGGTAGGGTGGGCTTACGTTTATTGGAGGATCTAAATGTTGCTGTGGGGATTAGGCTGACATGGAGATTTCTAACCTCTAATCGCCTATGGGCTAAGTTAATGAGAGCTAGATATGATGGGGCTGGAAGGTTTTTTGCGGCTAAGGGTTTAGTCATGCACTCTGGCACATGGAAACACATGTTGACTTGTAGAAATGTGTTTAATAAGCTTATCAGGAGAGTGGTTAAAGACGGGTGTTCTACCCTATTTTGGCATGACTATTGGCTGGATTGTGGGCCTCTTAAAAATCTGGTTGTGGTGCCTCCGGACTCCTCGATGAAGCGTGTATGTGATTACTGGGTCCAGGGGGCTTGGGCGGATGACCCGGCTATTGCTCAGCTCATGCACCACCTTGCACCTGCGGTTGTTACTCAAGGAGCTGATCGTTGGCTTTGGGCACCCTCTGTTAATTGCCGCAGGTTGCATCCAGTTGCTAGTGGGAATGAAGTTCAATTCAATTTTAAGGAAGCCTGGTAAGGTGTTCGGCTTTGGGGTCTTCCTTTCTGATTCCAGAAGCTAGTTTGGTTTCCTGGCCACATTCCCAAATGGTCCATCAATCTACTCCGAGCTCTTAGGGGTAAGCTTCTTACTAGAGATATTATTAGCAGATGGGGTTTAAACTCGCCAGTGAATTGTGTTCTCTGTGGTGGTGACAACATCGAAGATGTTACCCATTTATTCTTCACTTGTAGCTACTCTTGTTATCTTCTCCAAAGGTCTTTGCTAAAGTTGAACGTATCCAATCAGTTGGTCCCTTCACTTGCTGAAATTGGTCATTATTACTTGTTGCACTTTGGGGGAAAAGGAACTTTGAGCAGATTGGCGTGAACGGTTCTCTCTGCTATGGTATGGCATATTTGGCATGAGCGTAACAGTAGAGTTTTTGAAGGGAAAAGTAAGGGAAAAACTGAAATTTTTGAGGAGATTGCGGCAGATGTACGAGTTGTTATGAACGGCCATGATCCATCCACTATAGAGGAGGCTTCCGTCTTTGAAAATTGGGAGTTCAGAGATTTGGGATAATCTTGTATTGGTGATTTGTTTTGTTGTCCTTTACCATTCATTCCTTGTATAGTTGGCTTAGGGTAGGGATTCTTTATTAAAGAGTGACGGCGCTTGTGCCCTATCCTCTTTATATTGAATCCTCATGCCTATTCCCTATAGTTCTGTATTATATTCACTCAAAAAAGACTTTCTAGCTTTTCATACACACACACACATGTGTGTGTGTGTGTGTGTGTGTGTGTGTGTGTGTGTGTGTGTGTGTGTGTGTGTGTGTGTGTTAGTAAGTCAGGTGAGTGTTAGGTGTAATGATAATAGGTGTACTTATAGTTAAGTGAGTAGGCCTATTATATGACCTATATGTTAGTACGTGTGAGTGTGTGCTCGAACGTAGTTATGTATTGTGCTTAAACGTAAGTAGTTATGTATTCGCTGCATGAGTATATAGGTGATATACATATGGTAGTAAGATTATAATTTTGATTGGTATTGCTTGCTATTACATGATGTTGTGTGCTTATATACCATGAGGTATACACGATTATTGCATATCTTAACTATGTATGGATAAGTAGATGTGTTGGTATACTAATTATAGGTAGAAAGATATGGTGTGAATGTTTATGTTACATGTGTGTGACTATACGAAGAATGCATGTATTAGGGAGGGTATTATTATTATACGTGTGCTGATGTTTGTAATACTATTATGGTATATAAAATGATTGAACTATGTGGGTGTTCCCTGACTAAATATTAAGTGTGCTTGACATTAGGGTATGTATATGGTTATATTGGTAGATGTGTATACATTGGAGCAGTATGGGTATAGGTATAGATACCGTGTTACATATATAGAGTATTCTGATATGTGCTTTGAGTCTCACTCAAGCTTGAGTGGGTATACTCTAAGTATATTGTTACATATGTCTGTGGTTTGCGTGTAGTACCATGAATATATCGATGGATGATGTATGTATAGTGATAGGATTTTTTGTGCCTGGTTGTGTTACGCACATGATTGTGGGTCGCTGTACCAGCATATAGTTATGGGTGTTGGTCTTGTGGTATTATTTACTAAGGACTTACATGTGTGAACGTATGTGTGCTAGCTAAACTATGTGTGTAGATGTGCTGGAGATATAGTGGTATGATTGGTATATATGAATGAAATGTTAGCGTGTGTGGGTGTGCACCATGCATGGGTAAGTATGTGCTTAGTTATAGGTTTTGGTGACTATGGTGTGTGTGGCGTGTCGTGAATATAATTCTAGGACCGTATTTGATGTGAATATATAGTGAAATATTTGCATGCATTTGAATGAATATATAATTGTGAAATTATAGTAGTGGTAAATGTATCTTAGATATAATAACATGATTTAATATTGAATGGTGTGGTTACTTAAGTTGATATGTTGGCACTGGATGTACACTATGAGATATAGGGAGAAGTGTATCCTTATTGTTTTGTTCATATGTAGTTATCTAAACGTGGAGTATTACGATGGTATTTGCTGGTGTGAACTATTTAATTGTTTATGAGTATGTGCACCATGGTATGTAATAAGTGTTTAATAGTTATATAGGGATGTACGTGATTATATGAATGATTGAAGTACGTGTATGGATTTAACTGACTATGATAGGAGTAAGTTTAGAATGGACGTAAATATATACATGTTGGTAGTGTTACTGCTTGACTACCTAGTGCATATATATAAGAACTTGTAGTGACTATATCTGGTTTGAATTATAATGTGATATGATTTGGGGTAGCTACTAGAGTGACTAGATATATTTATAGTTAGAAAGTCCGAGGACAGACTTTATTCTAAGGTGGGTAGGATTTCACGGTCTGTTTTCGATCGTACGCGTTACGTGCACGTAGTCTTGCTCGTGCACGTATTTATTTTAGACCTTGTTTATATCCGAACCCTATAGTGTGATATGCCGTTGTGACCCTCTCGAAGAGTATTAAATTATGGAATTAATTTGGAAATTTCACGGGTCGTTCTCCCATGATTTGACTTTGTTTGATGAGACGTCGCGATTTTCACTTTTGTCGTGAGACGTTTTTATTTTTAATTTCGTCCCTCGTCATCAGAATTTTGATTCGTCTTCTTTGTTTTGTTTCTCTCATCGGTACGGTCACCCTAGTAATTATCTAACAATTTTAGAGCTCGTTTGACCCACTTTCACTTTTTCCCCAGTTTAATTATTGTTTAACCCTAAGTTTTGAGATTTTTCCCTAAGTAATATTTTATTATAAATCCTAATCACTTCCTAATGTTGACTTAGCCCACTTCTTCCACCATTTGGCCACACCCATGCATGAGAGAGAGAGGGAGTGGGATCCTCTATTTTTTTCTAATAAGAATAATAACATAAAAAATTCTTTTTCTAATTCAAAACAAACTCTAAGCTAGCCCTACTCACGTGTGTAGCAGCCTTTCTCCTCTCCTATTTAATATAGCCCTAGGTTAACTTAATTTTTCCCCTAGCAATCGAACCCGCGGCCGCCCCTATACACTTCGCAACGCAGCCCTCTCCTCGTTCGCGTTCTCCTTCCTCAACCCGCCGCCGCCCGACTTCCTCTCCCCCACCCCAATGTCCCTCCAACCCCGTCGCCACCGTGGGCCCCCGCAACTGCCGCTGCACTGCCGAAAAAGCCCCCTGGTGCCGCTACAGTTCACAGCAGCAGCACACAGCAGCAGCAGCGGCCCTCCGCCGCTGCTCCCGCCGCCGCTCCCACCGCCGCCGTGCCCCCTCCGGTGTGTCTCCACCTCCCCGCGACCTCTGCGTGGCCGTGGCAGCCCCCACTGGCCACCGTTGCTCTGAAACAGCGAGATCCTCGTTGTTTCACGTTTCTAACGACGTCTCGACGCGTCGTTGCGCTCCCCGTTGTTCTCTCTTACTGTTGGGTTCCTCCGACAGCCCCTACCTCTCCCGGAGGTGTTCCCTCACGTCACGATCAGCCCGTACAATGCTCAACGTCATAGTCTTTGTGTACGCCGACTCTTTTGTCTCTGTTCGTTGTTACGGCTTTCCGTGAGCCGTAGAACGTCAACCGTTCACTTTGCTCGTTGATTTGGACTCGTCTCGCTGATCTTGTCACTGTCCAAGGATTGACGAGCATGGAATCTTATTTTGGAATCTGGATTAGGAGCGCTTTCTTTATTCCAACCCCTGGCGTCGCTACCCGACGCCAGTGTAGCTCTCGCGACATGTAAAGGTAATTTTCTGATCACTTAGGACCTCCAACCAATGCATGCTAATCAAGATTAAAATCGGTGTTTTAATTGCTTGGAAAATCACTAATGAAGATAATCTAAACTGGGACTGTAGGTTGGTGAATCCGAGCACATAGGTAGATTGGACTGGTTGGACGTTGTTTGCAGAACGACTGATTGCAGGCAAGTGAAACTTGCCAACTTGTGTTTTAGGCCATGTTTTAGGCTATCCCTTGTTCTTAGAGTAAAAGAGACTAGGCGATAAAATGATAGTCACCTAGACGCAACTTTATGATCTAGCTTGACAACGAAGCTAGATCTGACACCCTGCCATGTCATTCATACATTTTGCCTGTCACGTTTAAATTTCCATATCTGTATGCATTTTATTTGTACCCTGCCATGCCTGTCATGTTTAAATTCCATATCTGTACGCACTTAAATTGTACTCTAGTCATGCCATGCATCATAACATGCCATTCCATGCTTAAATGTTTGCATTCGTAGCACACGCTACTTTACTTCCTTGTTGAGGCTAGGCACCTGCGTTGCAGGCACAACCCTATGCCAAATACACTTCCTGGCTCGTGAACCAGAAGCGGGCCACATGTGTTTGTCAAAAGCCAATGCCCAATTACACATGGAGGGGTAGGGTTAAGCGATCACTTGAGCTTAGGAGTTGGCCCGTACAGCCACTCCATCCAAAAGGCGTAAACTCTGTGCACGACGTGTTTACTTGAATTGTAAATCAATGTGAATATTTAGTAGCTTTGCTACCCTTGCCATGTCATACTTGTTGCCATGTCATACTTGTTGCACTTCCTTACTTGTTACATCCATGCATTAAACTGCCATGTCATCGCATGTTTTAGAACTGCTGGGTTGCTTTCCTTTCTTTTAATTTCCTTGCACAAAGTCTCTTGTAGACTTTGCTGACATGCACCCTCGTCTATTTGCATGTCGCATGTTAGTTGCTGAGCCAGAGTCTGTTGCTGAGGACGGAGTTTTTGCTGACGCTGAGCCCGAGTCCACCGTTGGCGTAGAGTTCGAGGACACCGGCGACCAGTCGTAGAGACTTCCTTTTGTGTTGCTTTCAGCTTAGTTCTTGTTAGGTTGTTGGTGCGTAGCACCTTTCCTTTTCTGTACGTTCGTTTTTTTCTGTTGGCCATGCTTAGGGCCCTTTTTAGTCTCTTTTAAGCCTGGTGGCTTTTCTGTGATGTTGAACTTTATTTGTGGACATTCTGAGATTGAAATAATATTATTATCTCTCTTTCCTTTATTATTATTTTTGTTCTGTTTTGCAATTGCAAGGACCTTTACTTGGTTATACCAGACGCTTTACAGACTGTAGCCTCACAGCTTCAAGTCTGAGCGGACCTTTTCACACCTCGCCTTACGTTTTTGGGAAGCGGGTCGTGACACTTGTTGCTCGTGGTTATCGTCGTCTAGGGGTTTTCGAGCCCCAACTTGTAGTAGGGTCAGGCTATAGGGTCTCACACCGAGTAATATCCATGTCTTAGTAATGGGAATAACGTTAAGAGGAATTCATTCGATGAAATGGAATACTTAAATCCACAAGTTGGTTGTGAGTTCAATAGGGGACAAATTTTGCATGTGAAACAAACTGGATTAAATGTTTCATGAATTGTTTACAACAATATTTATTGGAATAAATGCGTTGAAAAGGCTACCTGGATGACGGGATCGTCCCGGTCTAAACGCATGTTCAAACCGCATCAAAAACGGAGCTCAAATTAGCCCAGAAAGTCGAAAATAGCAAAGAAGTGCCAAAGTGGGTCAGAACCCACCTTGGGGGAGACAAACCTGCAAGGGAGGCAGGCACCCCCCTTCTGAAGCGGGGCCCTCCCGCAAAGGCGGGCGGGCACGCCTGCTACTGCCAGCGGGCACCAGCCCGCTTGACAGGCTGGGGTGCCCGCTCGGGTAGCGGGCGCCAGCCTGCTTGGCGGGCTGGGGTGCCCGCTCGGGCAACGGGTGCTAGCTTGCTGAGCGGGCCTAGCGCCCGACGTGAGCACGCGGGCCTGCCCGCTAAAAGGGCAGGCACGCCCGCTCCAGGCGCGCCCAATGTGGGCGTGCCCATTGCTCTTGTCGGGCGTGCTGTAGAGGAATAAGCCCTCGGATCATTTGTATTTGATGCAAATGATAATTTAAGCTTAGATAGGGACTATTTAGCATTTGATGCAAAAGAGATTAAATGTGTTTTTAAATAGTTTAAGACAATAATTAATTATATAAACGTAAGAAAAAGCTCACGGGTAAGACAGGAATGTCCCGGTCTAGACCCAGGTTCGAACGGCGTCCAAATCGGACGCCAGATTTTCAAGATATGCCCAAAACAGCCCAAAGGGTCAGATCAGGCCAGACCAGGTAGACCAGCCCAGTCTGAACCTGGTCTGGCCTGCTGGCCAGACCCAGTAAGGCCTCGGGCGGCCTCGGCCTGGGCGCCCGGTCCAGGCACAGGCCCGGGCGCCTAGGCGCCCGGGCCCTGCCATTGATCACCCTTCGAATTGATATGTAGTATTAATCCTGAAGTTCAACGGTGAGTGAGTTAAAATTCACGGAAGTTTGCACTTTGTGAAGTGCAAACTAACTTGATTTTAATTAACTCAAATTAATAGTCCCACATCGGATTTTGAGAAAAGGGGAGAGTCCGCCGCCTATATAAATAGGGGTCTGCTCTCCTCCTCAAAACTTGTCCCAAGCTCTAGATCTGAGCGGCTCTCGTAAATGTTGGAGCACGCTCTGATCTAAGCTTGAATTAATATTTCTCCTCTCCCTATAAATTTCTGCCTTGCTCCTGAGGGCTCTAGCAAAGCCACAAAGGAGTTCGGATTCAGATTCGAAATCTAGGCGGAGGTTTCACTCGCGTGAAACTTTCTTCGGCGCGTGGTTGGCTCGGTGACACGGGATTGATCGCCCCGGGATGCGTTGCGGTTCGAGGAGCGGCTCGGCGTGGGACGGGAGCGGCTCGGAAGATGGTGTGGAACATCTCGCCTGCTCCCGGGCTGAGATTCCGGGTATGTTTTTATTAGCATTGGTTTAATTTAATCGCAGTAGGCTAGATCCTTCTTGGGATGGTCAGACCCATCCCAAGTCGGCATAGATCTTGGATTAGGGTCTTAGACCTTAGGGTTAAATGTTAACTAGATTAACATGATTATTTTCCGCTGCTATTTCTGTCTATGTTCCGTCCGACTTAGGACGGGCATAGAGTTTTTGTGCCCTAAGGGTCGTAGAAAACCCTTCAGTGGTATCAGAGCTTGGTTTGTGTTTCGACCTAGCCTGCGATTTTATTAAACCTGAAATGTTTTTAAATACATTTTAAAAATGTTTTTAAAGTTATGAGATAATTTTCAAAAATATTTTAGATGTTCGAAAATTCTATTTGATAAATTTTGAACATGGAAATTTTTTATATGACGTTTTAAAATTTATGTGATAATTTTTAAAACTAATTTTAAATATTTTTAAAATTTATGCGATAAGTTTAAAGTGCCTAAAAAATTTTATATGATAAATTTTTTAAGCATGAAAGTTTTTTAAAATGATGTTTTAATTTTATGAGATATTTTAAAACTGATTTTAAAGGTTAAAATTTTTATGCGATAAATTTTTTAAAAGGTAGCATGCAAATTTGTGATTTTAAAAATAATTTTTTATGTGATAAAAATAAAATATTTTTAAAATCATATTTTAAATTTAATTGTTAAATTTATATTTGCATGCTAAAATTGTTTATGTGATAGACATTGTTCTATTTAAATTGTTAAATAGTTGTACACCCTTTATGCGATAAATTAGTGTAGCTTTATGGCTAGTTCATCTTGTCCCTTATTTGATAACACAAGACAACCTTTTAGGTTAGCCATTAAGAAAGGATTAAAATTTATTACTTGAATTTTAATGACATGCTATGTTTTAATAAAACATTAACAATGCTTCAAGACCTAATTCCTGATTAGGGTAGTCCTTTTAATGAAAATTTTAATTCTAATTGTTATTATTAATTCTCATTAAAGGACTTTGCTTTTGGCGTTGGTTAATAAATTTATTAAAATCCTAATAACGATTAGGATAGCACGTGAACCTTATAGTTGATAAGGATTTAATAAAAGTTATTAAACAAATCCTAAAATTTTGAATTTAAGGATGCAACTAGTTGATAGGATTAATTAGTTGTTAATAAAAGCTGTTTAGTCTATGGCACACATACAAAAATGACAAGCTTCATTCAATGGACCATGATCCAGTCAATGTGCTTGGCTAAGAGTTCTGGATCACCCTTTAAGGGATAGTGATCCTGGCTTAGTCAATTCCCTGGCTGTGTTCCGCTGGACCGCAATGTCGCGAATCATGATTGTATGACACCCTGGACTATATATAGTCAATGCGTTATATATCTTATTAAAGATTAATCCGTATCCCTCCTTGATTTTGGAGCTTGGTAACTCAAAGAAGACAATTATAGTTGTTGAGTCTCCTCAAGCTATGACATGTTTATCTTTAAGGAACAAAACTCCAACATACATGTGATGTAGTCTAGACTTGACCCAAATCGATACGTCGGGTCTCCTCGAGCATCGATCTAAGTCAAATCTGGACACGAAATCAAGGGTCTGACTAGACCAGTCATTATGATTTGTTGAGTCTCCTCAAGATCATAAGTGACTGTGGGTAAAAAACGATAGGGAGTCACATGTGATGTGATTGACTAAGAGTTAGTCTACCAATCATGGAACCAATCAACTTGTTGAGTCTCCTCAAGGTTGTGAGGTTCAGGATGATTGGATCCCTCTTTCACTAAATTTTAAATATTTTAATTCGATTAAATCGTTTGTTATTAAGCTTTGAAACGATCGTAAAAATAGTGGGAGGATATAGATAGATGAATGCCAATCTACCTATATTTAATATTGAACATATGCTAAACTAGGGCAAGACTATGTTACCGAAGGAATCGAAATATAATATTTTAATGGAATAAGTTAACTGGTCAAATAGGTTGATTAATTGAATATCAAGCTAAATTATAATTGATAGAATCAAAAATATATTCTCGTTGACATTAAAATGATCTTCTAAAGAACAGACTTAAGAAATATGATTTCATTAAGTTCTGGGTCCAACAAATAAATTCACGCTACATGTCACTCGTCTCTAAATGAGGCAGCTTGAACATATAGGATATTCGAAGTATGTTTCTCCCTACAACTTGTCGAGCTACCCTCAAGGTTGTATGGACAAACAAATTCTGATCCGCAAAGTTCGAGAATTCGATCAAATTATTTGAGTCGAATACGAGTGCATGAGCTGTGCAAGGCTATGTATTCCAACCGGACCTTGAGACAAGCAACTTCTTGCGCAGCACTCAAGATTGCAACTCTCAGGCGTTTGGATACATGAGATGCTTGCATAGCTATTTATTTATGTTGGGCTAATTAATATCTAAATGTGATTTAGAAAAGGAAGAAGGCACTCCGGGAAGTCAATTGAGAAAGTTAGTTTAATTTATCATTAGTAAAGGCATAAGGAGGAGGAAATGAAAATGTGACATATTTTGATGTCACGATTTCATAATTATTGTTATACAAAAGGTTAACACATTTTGACGAATGTCGTCACATTGCTTCTGAAGAAATGAGTAAAATGTATAATGATAATATATATATTAAATGTTAATATATAAATACACAAGATAGTAGCAAACTTATATGGAAAAATAGACTAGGCCGTATCGAGAGACTAAGCTTCACAAGTCACATAAAGAGGGGTCTGACCTCTCATATTATGAAGTCTGCGGACACTTGTGAATCTTACCCTCTTAGATATAATGGCCGAAACTCATCTGTAAGACAGTGGGAGAATGAGTTGTCGAACTCAGTCTAGTACATACTGATGTACTCGAGTCTAGATTAACCAAAATAAGTTATTCGTATATTTTATTAAGACACGTGTTCTAGATGAAACACAAGTCTGATAAAATAAAGAACGAAATGACTAAAGTATTTAAACTGATTCGATTAGATCGAATGGTCGAATACTTGGCTACATAAAATCGTGCGTAATTAAAAGAAAATGTGATTTTCTCTCAGGTCAAGTCTGTTAACACATCCGTGTGTGAAAAATATGAATCACACTGAGTTAGACTTGGTGCGATCCATAGCAAGTGACTCTGAGTTAAGTCCTCCCTCTGGGTTAAGTCCCGGATAGTAATGCCTAGTTTTTGGTAATGTTCTATGAGGACATTATCAATAAGATATTCATTAAATCAATCATTATGAAGTTGTATAATTACTCAAATTTCGTGAGACGAAGAGTTGAGTTAAACATCATAACTGATGATGACTCAGTCAACTTCTAGGATAAAATTCAGAGTAGTAACTCCGATTTAAAACTTGATGCAACCAGAATAGGTCCGTGTGCGTAAATAAATTTGTAATTTAGTTTACGTGCCCAAGGAAAATGTTTCCTCACTTACTGCAAGTAAATCTTTAAGTTGAAAGATTGGTGCAGAAAAGAAAATAGTGAAGTACAATCATGTTGGTCGAGAACTGTTTTTCCATAGTAATTCCTAAAAACGGATTATTATGAAACCGTTTTCACCAACAGATGTGTACAGATCTACTCAGACCAAGCTCGATGTAAACGCTCAAGTTTACCATGAAAATTTGAGCATTCACTTATAAGTTCGTTTTTCTAAATATGATTTAGACGAACCAACTTATATGAATTGGCCAGAAAGTTTTCAAGGTCAGTGGGAACGCATAAATTACATGCGAGGCATCAAAGCGATGGAACATATATTTTTGACGAAGTGATCAAAAGAGTTTGATACTTTGTCAAAAATAGATATGAGCCAATTGAAATGACTAATAACTAATCATCGTAAGGTACGATGAACTGGATAAGATCCAAGTAAATAAAAATATTATGGATTCCGACAGACCAAATGAATTATTTGAATGAGATTCAAATGGTTGGTCTAATATGAACATAGAAACCCCTTAAGTCTATAGTGTAGACGGTTTTAGCAGATCCACTCACGAAGGCTCTACCACATGAAGTGGGGAAAACTTATGTGTAAAACGGTATTAGATACCGAGATAAATGGGCCTGAGTGCAAGTGGGAGATGTTGAGAGAAGATACCTTCGAGGCAATCTATCTCTGTGTGTGAATAGCACAAACGTCTTGTTCGAAATAACAGTAAGCTGTTTGGTAATAATTTATCTAAAGTTATGTTATAATGTAGTTAACATTGGATATTAACTTAGGTAAAGTCTTGAGACTTCATGCGAGGTCAAACAGGTATCGAGATGAGTATCTCGATCATGGAGAAATATTTGACCATCTGTAGCATAAGTCTAAAAGGGTTCGTGGTCGCAGATGTTTCGAGACAAGGATATCGAAACATCGGATAGACCATTGTGTCTTAGTCTTCACCGTTTAGTGGTGACGATGATCTCATGATCGCTTGACTTGGCGAAGTCGTAGACGAGACACAGGTGCTCATTAGAGAATGAGTTCACTTAACGATCCACAAGAGTTATCATATGGTTAAATTGACCAATCTGTCAATGATGACTCTGAGTGATGATAGGCTAGTTGGTCTTTTGACTTGAGGTCATTTTGACGAACCTGTGCGTGAACGGTGCCACTTAGATCAAATGACCTAGCTTCGAGGCAAGGCCTGTCAAAAGGTCTTTAATTGGGTGACACTTGAAGTGTATGAGGAGAGTAATGACCAAGAGAGGATTCGTCTCTCCCGGACAATGGAAGTTAGTGTCGTAGGGTTAGTTCGGTCTTTAGTAAAAACTCTGGCCAGAGTATGTTGGAAGAAGTCCAACATTTTTGACTAAAAGATCGATAGAAACTAACCGAAGTCAAGTTATTGGGGTTGACAGTTTGACCGTACCCTAGACTTGATCTATACGACATAGTTTAGACGAAGAGACTATAACTGCCGAATTCATCGCGGAAACAGTCAGGGTGGTCCCGATAATACTCATGTCAATGCGTTAACCACATAATGATGATTCCTGAAGTAGGGATGGCAACCACTGCTCGTGGTCACTGCCGTATAGGGCTTCGAGCCCAACCTGTTGTAAGGGTCAGGCTGTAGGGTCTCACACTGAGTGCGATCTTCGTCTAGTAATAAATAGATATTAGTTAGGGAGAATAATTTGCATTTGATGCAAGGGATAGAATATTGCAAAAGATGTTTGCAATAAATCTCCAACATTCAGGATAAATGATCTTGAGTGCAAGTGGGAGATGTAGAGGAATATGCCCTCGGATCATTTGTATTTGATGCAAATGATAATTTAAGCTTAGATAGGGACTATTTAGCATTTGATGCAAAAGAGATTAAATGTGTTTTAAATAGTTTAAGACAATATTTAATTATATAAACGTAAGGAAAAGCTCACGAGTAAGACGGGAATGTCCCGGTCTAGACCCAGGTTCGAACGGCGTCCAAATCGGACGCCAGATTTTCAAGATATGCCCAAAACAGCCCAAAGGGTCAGATCAGGCCAGACCAGGCAGACCAACCCAGTCCGAACCTGGTCTGGCTTGCTGGCCAGACCCAGTAAGGCCTAGGCCAGCCTGGGCCTGGGCACCCAGACCCGCCTGGGCCTGGGCGCCCGGTCCAGGCACAGGCCCGGGCGCCTGGGCTTGGGCCCAGGCGGCCCAGGCGCCCTGGGCGCCTGGACACCTCGCCCAGGTGCCCAGGGCGCCTGGTGCCTGGGCTGCACCCAGGTTCAGGTCTGGGTTACGCCCAGGTCTGGCCTGGTGGGTCCCACAAATTGCAGATTTTCTGCACTAGGGCAAAACAGTTTTGACGGCTGATTTTAGTCGAAAATCAAGCCTTGGGATGATCTTTGGACGTTCAATTGAGGGGTCAAATAAACTCCGATTGATGAACGGTTTTTTCCTATGCGTTCACTATTGAACACCTTTCGAATTGATAGGTTGTATCAATCCTGAAGTTCAATGGTGAGTGAGTTAAAATTCACGGAAGTTTGCACTTTGTGAAGTGCAAACTAACTTGATTTTAATTAACTCAAATTAATAGTCCCACATCGGATTTTGAGAAAAGGGGAGAGTCCACCGCCTATATAAATAGGGGTCTGCTCTCCTCCTCAAAACTCGTCCCAAGCTCTAGATCTGAGCGACTCTCGTAAATGTTGGAGTACGCCCGGATCTAAGCTTAAATTAATATTTCTCCTCTCCCTATAAATTTCTGCCTTGCTCCTGAGGGCTCTAGCAAAGCTGCAAAGGAGTTCGGATTCAGATCCGAAATCTAGGCGGATGTTTCACTCGCGTGAAACTTTCTTCGGCGCGTGGTTGTCTTGGCGACACGGGATTGATCGCCTCGGGATGCGGAGTGGTTCGATGAGCGGTTCGATGAGCGGCTCGGCGTGGGACGGGAGCGGCTCGAAAGACGGTGTGGAACATTTCGCCCGCTCCAGGGCTGAGATTTCAGGTATGTGTTTATTAGCATTAGTTTAATTTAATCGCAGTAGGCTAGATCCTTCTTGGGATGGTCAGACCCATCCCAAGTCGGCATAGATCTTGGATTAGGGTCTTGGACCTTAGGGTTAACTGTTAATTAGATTAACATGATTATTTTCCGCTGCTATTTCTGTCTATGTTCTTTCCGACTTAGGACGGGCATAGAGTTTTTGTGCCCTAAGGGTCCCAAAAAACCCTTCACGCGCCTGCTAGCTTAGCGGGTGCACCCACAACTAAAGTTGTTTTTACTAGGGGGGTTTTTGAACCCCCTGACGGCTACGAAAGTGTGACTTTTTGCCCAACTTTGGGCAATTTGTTTGAGGGGTCAAACGAAGTCGGAATTCGTCGTTGTTTGTTCCTACGCATTCATCATTCGAAGCTCTTCGAAATGATAATGTGTATCGTCTCTAAAGGTCAATGGTGAGGGAGAATTAATTGGTTGAAGTTGGCCTTTGTGGAAGGCTTACTAACTTCATTAACTCAATTAAAATGTCCTTTTTATTTACGTTTGTCCCACATTGCTCGTGACGAAAAGAGAGGAGGTGACTCCCTATATAAATAGGGGTGCCCCTCTTTGTTGAAAAGTGCACCAAGTGATCGATTCGAGAAGCTCCTGCTTTTGAGCACACTCGATCGTGAACTTAAATATACCTTTCCTCTTTTTCTTCCTATCCTCTCGTTAGGTCCTAGCAAGACTACGAGGAGGTTTGGATCGAATCCAGACATCTTAGACGCGGGTCTGCTCAAGTGAAACTTTCTTCGGCACGTGATCATCTAGGAGGCGGCTCGGGTTGATCGGTTCGAAGGCGTAAGGCGGCTCGGCTACAAGGAGCGTAAGAAGGTGGTGTGGTACATCTTGCTTGCCACAAGGCCAAGATTACGGGTGATACGTCTATTTTGCGGAGGCCCAACAACATAGGCCCAAAGGCACAGCCTACTACGTGAAATCATGGGAGGTCCAAGCCCACCAAACGAAGCCCGGCAGACACGAGCCCAGATACCCGACTGCCAATCGAAAGCCCATCTGCTCGATCAGGCCCGACCGACGAGG
Source organism: Scilla litardierei (assembly GCA_030789695.1). NCBI lineage: Eukaryota > Viridiplantae > Streptophyta > Magnoliopsida > Asparagales > Asparagaceae > Scilla > Scilla litardierei. The sequence continues at coordinate 443,704,131 of CM061142.1, read as the reverse complement.
CCCCGCAGAGGACCCCCGAATATCGATCTGACCCGGCCTCGACAACGCGCAAGTCACTCGCCCACTCCAGCGATAACCGTTCCCCCAATCCCGTTACCACTTAATGGCCGATTATGGGGAGGTGCTGGCATGGCGTAGGGAGCGGCGATGGGGAGGCGGATTGAGGGGGCACGATCGGGGGCGGACGAGGGACGTGAGTCGTGGGCAGTCACGACGGTAGGCCTATAAAAGGGCTAGGAGGGCGACTGGACAAAGGCGACCGCATCTCAGGTAACTAAAACCTAAGGTATTCCATCAACGACCTAGTTCCCCTACTTCATCTCCTTCCTCCCCCGCTCGCGTCGGTAGACGTCGTTTCGACCTCCTCTCGAGTCGAACCGTCTCCGCCGAGCCTCATCTTTCAGATCATCATCTGACTTAGGCATCGGAGGGGATTTGGCCGGAACCAAGGTCCGGCCCCCCTGACGAGTGTTCTCGTCTGCGCAGGAGGACATCAGATCCACGGGCCGAGGCTTCCCCTCCGCCCCACGCCGGCCACATATCAAGCAAGACGACTGAGGCTACCCCTCGTCGTCCGAGCCGACCGAGGCCGAGCACGTCCGTCCGAGCCGAGGCTTCCCCTCCGCTCACGAGGCACCGAGGCTACCCCTCGCCATCCGACTGTCCGAGGCCGAGCGTCTCACACCGGGTCGAGGCTTCCCCTCACCCCCCTGTGGCTGAGGATCCAGACCCGGCCCAGCCGACGCGCTCCACGTCATCCGCAACTCCGACTCTCGCCGTGTCTGCACAGACCCGACGCACCCGAGGGACCCAAGTCGGCCCCCTGACTACGTTGACCGGGTAGTCCACGGTCAACGCTTTTGTAGTGAGAAAACACTCTGAAACATCTGGCGCCGTCTGTGGGAATGAACTACCCCACGAAGAAACAAACCGCACTTGCAATGGCACGCTCCTGCAACGGGAAGAGACGCATGCCCCCCATCCCGAAGGAGGGGAACGGCGCACCCAACAGCAACCTTGAGGACGCACCCAACAGCAATCACCCCGCCCCCTCAGCCGAAGAGACTGGCGGGACCGAGCCCGCCATGCAGGCCCAGCTCTGTGCCCTGGCCCAAGAGACCAACGCGAACATCCAGACGTTGGTCGCAATGGTGCAGCAGCTTGTCGGCACCACGCCAACCAACAGAGACGTGTTGGGCGACGGCCACCGTTGGGAAGGAGGCCCCCCGCTCCTACGGTCCGCTGTGGTCGATGACCACGGAAACCACAGACCGAACACAGAGCGCCAGTTCACACTACCCGGCTACCACCAGGCGAGATCACGCACCTCCTCCTCTCATCGCGAAAGGAGCAGGAGGGGTACCGAATACACGGGGGACGAATCGGTGACCACGTCGTCTCGTCAGCCGCGATCACCCCACCGCGGAAGGAGTGATCGGCACCACTCGAGGGACCGATCACGGCAAAGCGGAAGCTCCCACCGGAGGAGCCGGGAACGCCGGGTCAGCCCCGCCCCCAGTGTGGCGAGGGCCGTGGAGCCAGCCCAGCCAACGCCTGTGCCACCGCCACAACCGAACGAGCCTGAGGTGGGCGGGTGTCGGACCCCCGGAGGCATTCACGGAGACCGGTGCCCCCTGTCGCGGAGAATAACCGACGCACGGGTCCCCTCTCGATTCAAGATCCCAACGCTGGGGAAGTACGATGGGATAGGAGATCCAGGGAACCACGTGATGGACTACGAGGGGGACATGTCTTTTCAGGGAGCCGATGATGACCTACTCTGCAGGGGCTTTTATTCGACCCTCAGGGGAGCGGCGAGAACTTGGTACCGCAGCCTACCCAGCCGCTCCATTGACAGCTTTGAGGAACTCACCCAACTGTTCTGCAAACAGTTCATGGCGGGGCGACAGGTAATGCCTGATGCTGAACATCTGTTTAACATAGTGCAGGGCCTGACCGAGCCGCTCCGACAATTTATGCGCCGCTTCAACGTTGAACGGCTGAACGTGAACAGCCATCCCGACCTCGTAGTCCAAACGTCCCTGAAGAAAGGGCTGAGTCATAGAGGCCTGAAGAAATCTCTGCATAACGATCCCCCAAAAGACCTCCTGGGGATCATGGCGAGGGCCGAGCGCTTCATGCTGACCGAGGAGACCCTGGCCATCGAGGCAGGAAAGGCCAGACGAGGGACCAAGCACGGCGATAGCGAGCGTCGCAGCCCCGAAGGGTACCAGACAGAGAAGAGGGCGAGAAACAAGCAGCGGAGAGAGGATACAAGGGACAATACCCCGGACGCCGTCCTCACTCAAGAGCAGATGGAAGAGCGCGCTGATCGCCCCCCGCCGAAGGCAAAGAGAGGCGGGAAAAATGTGGAAAAATATTGCAAATACCACAAGGACAACTGTCACGACACTGAAGACTGCTGGCACCTAAAGAAGGACATCGAGAAGCTGATGAGCCGAGGGCACTCAAGGAACTTCACCGATGACCCGGCCCACGGAGAAGGAACGTCCATGCAGCCGGACAAAGGGAAGAAGGTCAACACCATTCAGGGACCCCTCCGCATCATAGAGTGAGCAGGCGAGGCCCCTCGCAACCTAGTCAGGGGGAGAGTATCTAGGTTCACATCCCTCCGACTAGCCTTATTTCTTTTTTTCCTCCAAATGTACTAGTCCAGCCGGACCTTTAAGAGTATAAATGCATTCCTTTTGCCTTTTCTTCATCTCCAACGGAATCAAAGTTTCGCTAAGGGTGTATAAGAGGGAAGACCGCCACCTCACCGGGCGAAGGGACAATCAAAACCGGTCCTAAGCCGAGGAGCTTCGCCCTCGCTGACCGACTCCCCCTCTTGTAAGTCTGAGGGCAATTCCCCCAGCCAGTGCAGAAGCCGACCGGTCCTAAGCCGAGGAACTTCGCCCTCGCTGACTGACTCCGTCGCTCGTAAGTCTGGGGGCAATCCCCCCAGCCAGCGCAGACGCCGACCGGTCCTAAGCTGAGGAGCTTTGCCCTCGCTGACCGACTCCTTCGCTCGTAAGTCTGGGGGCAATCCCCCCAGCCAGCGCAGACACCGACCCGTCCTTAGCCGAGGAACTTCGTCCTCACTGATCGACTCCTTCGCTCGTAAGTCTGGGGGCAATCCCCCTAGCCAGCGCAGAACGCCGACTGGTCCTAAGCCGAGGAGCTTCGCCCTCGTTGACCGACTCCGTTGCACGTAAGACTGGGGGTAGCCCCCCAGCCATTGAGGTTGTCAACCGACTTGCCCACTCGAGGAGCAAAGGGCAACCTCCCGGAGAAAAGAAACGAGCGACCACCATCAGCAGAGGAGCCGAGGTCGCAGCAACAAAGCAAAACACGCGGGGAATTCAAGTAAGTCAATTTCATTTCCAAAAATTAACCGAGGTACAAAAGTGTGTCTTATTTACAGGAAATGGAAGTGGAGAAATCTCCTTGCAAATGATCCGACGGACAATAAAACTCGTCACCTACGAAAACTAGGATAACGACAGCAGAGCAAAACTTGTCGACCAAGAACCCAAAGTTGTTGGCCTAGGCAAACATCCATGCAACCAGCAATTATTTGCTCTGAAGCAGGGAGCCGGTAACGAAGCCGATGGAGATTGCGAGGTCAGTGATCCATTTCAAGTAGGCCGGGCCAAAGCGAAGCGGATGCTAAAAAATTTGAGGATAAAAACAAGGGTGGCAGGCCGGGAAGGACGACTCAAGGAGCCCGAGATCGGGAGGACGCATCCTCAGGCACCTCACCCTGCTCGGAGCGAGGGGGATCGACTGGCGGAGGGGCTTGCCGAACACGCTCCGCACAATCCCGGAAGGAGGACTGGACGACTTCGACGATCCGAGGGCCGATAAGGTCTTCATACTTACCAAAGGCCTCCCTGAGGACCACGAAGATCCTCTCCCCCAAGGTCCCGACGACACCCCTCCCCACCTCATCTGCAAACCGTGCCACCTGACGTCGATCCGACAGTTCCCTCTGAAACTCCTCAGTCTCTAGGCGGAACGACTCAACCGCTTCCTCGGCCGACCGCCGAGCGTCCTCCAACTTTCCCTGGAGGTCGTCCACTCGTCCCTCCAGCTCGGCCACCCGGAGCTTGAGTTGCCGAGACTCCATCTAGGCCACCACCATGGCTACCTCTGCCGCCCCAGCCCGCTCATGGTCCTTCGCAGAAGACTCCTCCAGCTCCCTCAAACGGACGACTCAACGCTGCGCCTCGACGGCGAGTGTTGAACCCTGAAAGACAGGACATGAGCCAAGAAGAGAGCGAAGGAAAGGAAAGGACGGCAGGATAACCAAACCTGTTGATGGATGCAGACCAAGGAGTCTGACACCTTGTCGGCGGGGATCATCTCGAGGAAGCTACGGTCCCGGGGGAGGACGGAGCCCTCGGCGAACTGCTGGGCCAGGGCTCGATCGACAAACACCGAACTCCCGGGGGTGGCCTCGAGGGAGGCTGAGCTGCTCGCCAATAGGGCACCGATTCCCGGTAATGGAGGCGGAGACGCTGTGACGGGGGTGGTTGTCAGGGCCACCGGAAGATTCCCGGCGGTCGCCGCCGGAGGCACGGAGCACACCGGACTGGAGGGATCCGCACCTTCCTTCCTCCTTTTCCCTCCGAGAGGCTCGGCAGGCGCCGAAGGGGAGCGCTTCTGCCTCGCTCCGTCTCCACTCTCGGGGACAAGAGGGGGCACGCCAAGCGCAGGGGGGGCTGCACCAGACCCGTCGTTACCCCCCGCCACTTGGGCTGGGGGGACGGATCTGGCCCTTGCGACCCCCCCGGGGAGGAGACTACCAGAAGAAGAGGCAGGAGGTACAGCCACCACCTTGCCCACGGTAGGCTCGGCTCGGTGCACCTCCTCCTCAACGGTCCGCTGAGGTGCCCTCCCTGAGGTGCTACCTCGGCTCCGAGCGGCTCCACGACGAATCAGCTCATCAACATTGCGGGTGAACTCACGACCAGCCATTCCTGCAAGGAAAACCGAAATCAGGGTAAGCCACAGGGCAATCCAGGACTGAAAAAGCGTCCTACCCGGAGACCACAAAACGGCCTTCAGGAGTAGGTCGTCCAGCAAAGGCCAGATGGACTTCACCTCCAAAGGGAGGGCCGACAGCAGCACGACAGCCGCCTGATCAGCCTCAGAGAGGGTTAGCGTTGGGCAAGGCCGACCCGACCCTCCCCAACCTGTCAAAATCTGGGCATCCTCCAGGAAGACCACGAAGACATAATCCGAGCTCCAATTCCACGTCCAGCGGGGTATCCCGATCAGGCATTCCTTCCCCGCGCGGGCTCGGAGGTGCAACCATGACCCTGAACCGACCGTCTAAACCTGATAAAAGTAGAAGAGAAGGGGGAGAGATGGCTCCAGACCACGAGTATAGCAGAGCATCACAAAGCCCATCAGAACAGCAATTGAATAGGGGGTGAACTGGCAAAGGGGCACCATGAGGTACTCCATGACTTGGAGGAAGAAGGGACTGAGCGGGAAACGAAGACCCAGGTGGAACATCTCGACGTAGATGCCGACTTCATTGCTCCTCGGAAGACAGATCCGCTCGTCGATGAAAGGGACTCGAACATCATACGGGTAACAGAGATACTTTCCCCGGATCTCCGCAGCCGCTAGAAAAAAAGTCCTCGACGGTGTTCTAAGGACAACTGGAGGAACATTGAGCCGCACGGCAGCCGGCGCCACATCATCGCCGGCGTAGTCTGGGAAGAGCTTTACCTTCCCTTTATCTCGGAGGAAGCGGCTCCCTGAGGAGGAACCGGATCCCACGGATCGAGCCCCGCCCCGCCTGGACTCATGAGGATCCCTTGCCCCTTGGCCAGAGCCACCTATCCTAAGAGTAGCCATAATATGAAGATGGGAAAGGAGTTACCTTTTTTCTATTTGGAGAAGACGAGGAAACAAAGGCGGCGGGAGACTCCGAGTTTGTGGAAAGCCCGAGACAGAGGGAAGAGCAAGGAAGAAGCTAGGATCAACGCGGCCGGGGCACTTATATACAAGGCCCATGGGGCGAATTCGAAACGCCTGACAAGAACGCGTGGCAGGCCTCAAAGAGCCGGCGGCGTTTCGAAATCGGCGCCAAGGGAAGTCCAATCGATCCGCCTCATCATAACCTTCATTTATGACCACGCCTCGACTGACGCGCCACTCGGAACCCCAAGAGTCACATCGGTCGAACCGAGCTGGCCGAGGCCGATCGGCCCCACCGATGGGGGCAATTGATACGTCTATTTTGCGGAGGCCCAACAACATAGGCCCAAAGGCGCAGCCTACTACGCGAAATCATGGGAGGTCCAAGCCCACCAAACGAAGCCCGGCAGACACGAGCCCAAATACCTGACTGCCGATCGGAAGCCCATCTGCTCGATCAGGCCCGCCTGACGAGGCCCCGTAGAGGACCCCCGAATAGCGATCCGACCCGGCCCTGACAACGCGCAAGTCACTCTCCCACTCCAGCGATAACCGTTCCCCCAATCCCGTTACCACTTAATGGCCGATTATGGGGAGGTGCTGGCATGGCGCAGGGAGCGGCGACGGGAGGCGGATTGAGGGGGCACGATCGGGGGCGGACGAGGGACGTGAGTCGTGGGCAGTCACGACGGGAGGCCTATAAAAGGGCTAGGAGGGCGACTGGACAAAGGCGACCGCATCTCAGGTAACTAAAACCTAAGGTATTCCATCAACGACCTAGTTCCCCTACTTCATCTCCTTCCTCCCCCGCTCGCGCTGGTAGACGTCGTTCCGACCTCCTCTCGAGTCGAACCGTCTCCGTCGAGCCTCCTCTTTCATATCATCATCTGACTTAGGCATCGGAGGGGATTTGGCCGGAACCAAGGTCCGGCCCCCCTGACGAGTGTTCTCGTCTGCGCAGGAGGACATCAGATCCACGGGCCGAGGCTTCCCCTCCGCCCCACGCCGGCCACATATCAAGCAAGACGACTGAGGCTACCCCTCGTCGTCCGAGCCGACCGAGGCCGAGCACGTCCGTCCGAGCCGAGGCTTCCCCTCCGCTCACGAGGCGCCGAGTCTACCCCTCGCCATCCGACTGTCCGAGGCCGAGCGTCTCACACCGGGTCGAGGCTTCCCCTCAACCCCCTGTGGCCGAGGATCCAGACCCAGCCCAGGCGACGCGCTCCACGTCATCCGCAACTCCGACTCGCGCCGTGTCTGCACAGACCCGACGCACCCGGCGGACCCAAGTCGGCCCCCTGACCACGTTGACCGGGCAGTCCACGGTCAACGCTTTTGTAGTGAGACAACACTCTGAAACAACGGGTATGTTAGTTAGTAGCTTTTTAGAATAATTTTAATAAGTCGCGGTAGGCTAGATCCCTCTTGGGGTGGTCAGATCCACCCCAAGTTGACAAAGATCTTAGCGAGGTTCTGGCTCGCCTTAGGGTTTGCTAAAATGTTTAGCATGTTTATGTTTTTCCGATGTGCATGTTTTTACCTTTGTTGTCCGTCCGACGTAGGACGGGCACAGATCTGAGCCCTGAAGGTCTGCCAAAACCCTTTAATGATATCAGAGCCAAGTTGGCATGACCTTAGATTGTGATGTTATTTTAATTATTAAAATTGCGTACTTTATGTCATAAAGATTTTAACTTTATTTGATAACGTTAAAAGAAGTATGAACCCTTCTTTAAATGTTTTCAAAAATTGTTTTAATAGCATGGAAATTTTTGAAGAGACATTTTAAATTTTATGTGATAAATTTTATTTTAGCACCTTAGGATTAACTGCTTTTAAAAATTATTTTATGAGATAAAATACTTTTAGTAAGCATTCAAAATGTTTTAAGGATTTTAAATACGAAGGTTTAATATTAAAAATTATTTGATGATTTTTATGAAACCGACATTTTATTAGATAAAATGTTTTAAGTTTTTAAAATCATATCCTTTAATTTAAATGTTAAATTTTAATGAGAGCATGTTAATTATTTATTTGATAGATGTTTTAACTTGCATGTTCTATTTTAATGTCACATAGTTGAACCTTATTTTTATGCGATAAAATTAGTTGTTTGTTGACTAATGGATATGATGAATTATTTAATTATTCATGACCCCCTTTAGGTTTGCCATTAATTCATTAAAAATTTATAAGATGAATTTTTAAAATGTGACATGCTATGTTTTAATGAACACTTACAACATTTAAACCGACGTCCCGATTAGGGTAGTCCTCTTTAATTGACGATTATTATTTTAATTGTTTCAATAATAATTCTATTTTAATGATTACTATTTTAAATGTTGTAATTGATTTATTAAAATCCTAATAAAGATTAGGGTAGCTTGATGAACGAACAAACCTTATAGTTGATAAGGATCTAATAAAATCTATTAAAAAATCCATAAAATTTCAAATTTTAAGGATCCACTAGTTGATAAGGATTAACTAGTATTAATAAAAGCCTTTTTAGTTGATGGACGAACATAAGATTGATAAGTCTCATTCAATGGATCATGATGTCGGTTGACGTCCCCTAGATTTGAGCATACAAGTGCAATAGGATCAGGGAATACCAGATTTAAATATGTATACCGCAAGCACACGGTGTTGTAATGTGGCTTAGGGGTCGAACACAGGAAGGCGCGTGTTGTGCTTGTGTCAAAGAGGAACCGGTTCACCCGATTGGTGAGCAAGCCCGAACGATCGATGGTTGTCACAGAATATAGATACAAAGGATAAACGATATAAAAGGAAACTTAGGACTTCGATTTCCACCCTATCACGTGTTCTCACTATTACGATCGACGGATAAGAATACGTTAGGATATAGGGTTTAGTGGTGAGACGTTGCCTCTAAGAGTGATACCTAGCGTCCCATGGGCCCGATATTCCGGTCGGTGCCCAGGATGATACGCTAGGACTACCCGGGTTCGGTCGGTGGGCAGTCCCATGTCCATTAGCACTGACCGACTCCAGGAGCACTAAGCTTGCAACGATTACTCCCAACATCTCATCCTGCCGTTCCCACGCGCTAGGATTCGATGTCTACGCTAAGGGCGTGAGCTGTGGCTAGGGAGTCAACCGTCAAGTTTATTCCCCCTGGGCCCGACGGTCAGAGACGGTCTTTCTCCCACCAATGACAATAAAACACCCCGCGTAACCATCTAAATTCCTAATCCCTATCGAAATCCTATTCCTATGGTCGCTCTAGGGAGAACCCACAAAGGGGTTTCCACCAAAATCGTAGATTTGGGAACTACTCACAATTCATAGCTAAAACGCAATCTAAACAAAAATCAACAGTAGAAATCATGATCAAGTAATAGAAATGAGATACTAGCAATGGTATTAAGACAATATTAAAGTTTGGAGTCAATCGGAACACTTACAAAACAGGAGAAAATTCCAGCCGTCGCAATACAAAAAAGACAGAAAAAATAACAAGAATCGTTTTCAGAAAACCTAGGTCAGCTATTTATAGAAATCGTGTCCACCCGATCGGTTGAAGCATCAACCGATCGGGTGAGCTGCTTGTCGCTTCGGCCGTCGGCTTCGGGAGCTTCAACCGGGCACTGAGTAGAGCGGGTGGCACCATCGGTTCGAGTATTGGGGAGATGCGGCTACAGATGAACCGATCGGGTGAGATGTCACCCAATCGATTGGAAATCAGCTCAAAAGAACAGAGAACTCTGTCGGGTTCACACGATTGACAAACCGGTCGGTTGAGCTCTCCGGGTCATCGTTTGGAAAATCCAGCTACAGATGAACCGATCGGGTGAGATGTAACCCGATCGGTTGGAATTCAGCTTCAAATGGCCGAGAGCTCTGTCGATCTCACCCGATCACTGAACCGATCGGGTGAGCTGCTCTTCACTTCAGCCTCCATCTGGGTCAGATACACGTGCATCAACCGATCGGATGGCTGGTCCACCTGATCGGTTGAGGCTAAGATATAGCAATCTTCATCGTTTGACCCTATGGATCGTGCGTGACTCCTCCCGTTGCTCCGGGGACTCAAGATATCTTCTTTATATGTCCCTAATGCTGGCAATCTCCTGCATTCACACAAAAACACAAAGAAGTGAAAGAAAACTAAAAATCACAAGAAAATGGGTACGGGACGACGAAAAACAACTGAAAATCACAAAGAAGACGTGCGTGAATATATAAAATATAAACGCACATCAAAATCCCCCAAGCTGAACCCTTCCTTGTCCTCGAGGAAGACGAGTGAGAGTAGGAGCTCGGAGGGAAAAATAGAGAGAGATAGAGAGAAAAATAAAACAAAATCCTAGATCGCCCGTCAGAGCCAACAAGATCAAGCACGCCACACTAAGCAAGCATGCGAAAAAACACAACACTAAACCAAGGAATATGAGTCCATACAAGTGTCGTGGGCCCACGCGGTGAAGCACGAGTGAGTGCGGTCGTGTGCTAGCAGACGGTGTCACTATCTACGATGTACAATAAAGCTCCATATACTCATACCCAAGGAATGACCCAAGTATCGATTCGATTCGAAATTTCGGTGAATAAAAGCTCCAGCATGCATGAGAAGAGCGTAAGAATAGAAACGTATTATGTGTCGGGGACTCCATAGCTATGGACTAGGAAATCACCACACTATCGCCTAGATAATAGCTAGAAAGTTCCTATTCCAAGTGTTTTCGAAAACGATGGAGGTCGAGAAGATGCGGAGTAGTAACACTCGGTGCAAATTCTCGCCTTCCCTTTATTCTCGGTAGATAGAAAAAAATATTCACACGGGAATTTTTTTGGGTTTTGGGTATTTGTATTTTTTTTGGATTTTCGCTATGCATATTTTTTTCTTTCTTTTCTCTTTTCTTTTCTTTTTAGGTTTTTCGTTTCTCTCTCTTTTTGGATTTTTGGGATTTTAGGATATATACATTTGTACTCTCCCAAGTGGAAGAACGGTACACGACGAGGGGATTTGCACCAAGCAAAATCAAAAGAAATCGGATTCTAAACACTTGGGCAAATGAGATTTTTCTCGCAAATCAGATCATAGGCTAAATGGGTTATCCTAGTCCTATTTGTGGAATCCCTACACATGCGAATTGAAGTATACGATATAAATATATTCCATGCATATAGAAGCAGACAGGAGAAGCAAATACCGCAAATTCAAATCGAAGCATGATAATCTAGGGGTCAACCCAGTACAGGTATATAAATCAAAATCACAAAGTAGAAGCACACTATAAGCTAGTCACGCACACGACTCACATAAAAGCAAAGTGGACCCACAAAGCATGAAATGCAAGAGGACTCGGCTTCCTAGGGTTAGTGAATGTGATAATCGTGGCTATGCTAGGTGTGTGTGTGTGATTCTGCGGTAATTCATCATATGGGGTCATCTCTAGGAGAGAGAGGAAAAAAGATGGGAAGAAAAAGAAAAACACGAAGGAAAACGACTCAAAAACGAAGAAAAAGACACAACTGTCACATGAAGTACGACTCCCCCAAGCTGAAACTTGCATTGCCCTCAATGCAATAGTAGTGAATACGGGAGGGCAATGAAAATGGGGGGGAATACGCACCGATATAAAAGAATGAAAAACGAGAAAACACACGGACGAAACTGAAAAATAAAGAAAAAGAAACACACAAAATAAGAGATAGAAAAGCACACCCAAACTACACATGTAAACAGGCACACAACGACGAAAAACACACGACAACACACAAAAATCGATTTCCCCCAAGCTAAACATGACAATGCTAGCAATATGATATGATCATGGTGATGCAGAGATATGCTAGGGGGAAGATCGGAAAAGAAAAAGAAAGAAGTCAAAATGTAGGAGAGGAACTGTCCTCGTCCTCCTCGGCAGAAGAAGGAGGGGTATGGGCGGGAGAGGTGATGGGTGTGCGAAGAAGTGGGGAGAGGGGTGGAGGAGGTGGGTGGATGGGTGCGGAGGTGTGAACAATGGGTGGTGCGGTGGTGATGATGGTGAGTGGTAGGGATATGGCGACCAATGCGGTGGAGGATGGGTGAGATACGGTGGCAGAAGTGGATGGGGCAGGAAATGATCTCGAGGGCACCGGCAATTTCTTGCGGCACGAGTAAGCGGTGATGGAAGTGGAGGGTGGTGGATCTGTGGGGTGACGGCAGTGGTCGTGAGTGGAGGTGTAGTGGCAGGAATGAAAATAGTGGTGGCGGGAGGGGAAGATCGCCTAGGGGGTGATGGATGTGGTGATGAATGTGATGGGGGAGGTGAAGAATGTGATGGGGGAGGTTAAGATCGTCGAGGAGGTGAAGGGAGTGGTGAGGTGGGAGTAGTGGGTGAAGGAGGACCGTAGATGTGTGTGAGGTGGTAGAGAATGGTGGCCACGTTTCACTCTGGAGGAAACGTGGGTGTGAGAAGAAAGAAGAGGACGGTTCTGAGGAGGTAGCGGAGGATGTGCCAGCACGCAGAGAAGCTAACTCAGTCTCTAGAGCGAGACGAGCGGAGGTGGCTCGACGAACAGAAGAAGTGGTGGCCAGCCAGACAGTAGAAGTGGTGCCGGTGGCAGTGGTCGTGTCGGCACCTGAGGCGAGGCCAAAGAGGGCCGAAGTCAGAGCCTCAGAAGAAAAGGGACAGAAGCCAGGGTGGCACTACCAGGTCCAGCCCCGGGGTCTCCTCTAGACGCAGGAATGTCCTGCACGCCTAAGTGGGCGATAGGGGACAGTGGTCGTGGTGCGTTTGGGAAGGTGAGCTGAAGCTGTAACCCCCTAGAAACTATGGGTCAGGAGGCAACATCTAATCTGCCACAAGAACGATAGACATACGACCAGGGTTGGGCAGAATGGTGTAAGGAGCAGGGGGGTGACCGTAGTAGAAGGTAAAATGACCGTCGCCATGAGGCTTGATCATATGAGTGTACCGCAGGATATCAAGATCTAGACATGTAGGTCCTGTGGCACAATGCAAATCTCGGGGGATAACGATACCGTACTGGGGGAGATGAAGCAATGATGGTAATGAGGCCCCCACAACAATACTTTCCCTTGCCAACGCGGCTAATCTCAAGTAATTTGTGAATAAGCCAAGCACCAGCATTAATAGGTATTACAGGGGCCTCAAAAGCAATCCCGTCAGCACTGCGAATAAACTCAAAAGTCATAGCCTACAGTATAAAAAGGTCAGGGATAGTCACGGTACCTGACTCATCCCTGGGAAACAAAGTGCTAGATAAGATGCGGTGGGTAGATGAAATACTGGGTGAATGATTGAAGAGGTCTTGGCCTTGCCTCGGGGATATCGGTCGTGGAGGGTGAGGCGATCCTAAAATATATCGACATCGAAGTCGCGGTGATATTCATAGGGACGGATGGCGTCGTCGCCTAGAATGGGGAAACTGAAAATGAGATTGATTGTGTTCAGGTGTGTGCGGATGGTTCGGTTTCAGACACAGAAATTAACAATGGACCCCGCCTCACATTTGAGGGAAGATAGGAATTCTAGTGTGAGGGCGGGGTAAGACACCACGTGGGTGTTTAAGAAAGGTATCCATCCTAGGTTAGCGAATAGAGTCTCGACCTCAGAGAAAACTCCGAGATCGATAAGAGTTTAGGCAAGTGACAACTTAGTGGATAGGTGTGAACATGCATTAAGTCGATTATAAAAATCTTTATGGTCATGACTCAAGAAACGGTAACCATGCGGTCCCATCATTGGGTCCACAGGAGGGGGAATTGGTAGGGGTGGGGGTTGTGTAGAAGGTGTAGGAGGAGCATGTGAACTAGGTGGACGTGTGGACTTGCGTCTCTTGCAAGATGGCTCCTCCTCATGCATGATATCCTTACCCTTACCCTTGTCCTTGGCCATGATAGTGTGTGATGCAAGTGAATGCAAGTCTATATAGATGCACACGATCAAAAGACAATTGAGCAAAAATATATTACTAGGGAAAAATTAAAAATAGAGCTCAAGAATGAATTTACCCAGTAGCGAAGTGAATCCTTGCTCGCAAAACACCCAATGCTGCGTAATGGAGTGAAGTGTGAAGCCACAGCACTTCGATCCAACGAATTTTCAAAATGGGGAAGCACGGCTAGGGCGAAAACTTGGGATGTATGTGGAGAAGAAGAGAGTGGGATTGATGGAGAGAGATATATGGAGGAAGTGGGGAGATCGTTTGAGAGAGTGTGGGGATCGTGCGGGGGAGGGAGGTGGCCAGTTGAAGGAGTGGGAAGATGAAACGACGGGGGAAATCGAAGTCGGGTGAGAGAAAATGAATCGGTTCAGTCGGGGGTATTTATAGGGTTTTAGGCGAACCGATCGGGTGAGATCTCACCCGATCGGTTGGGTAAATTTTCGAAATATATTGTTGGAAGGCAGCTACAGGCGAACCGATGGGGTGAGTTTTCACCCGATTGGTTGGTCGCTTCACGATTTTCCCGAGAGCACTGTCGACTTCACCGGCGACACGGTCACAGCTCCAGCGAACCGATCGGTTGATTTAATCCCAAATTTTCCCGAGAGCTCTATTGTTCTCACACGATCTTCCACCCGGTCTGCCAGTTTTTCCACCCGATCGGTTGGCTGATGAGCTGATATATGCCATCATCAGACACGGCCCAACCGATCGGTTGACTCATCACCCGACCGATTGGGGATGATTTCCTGCATAAAACACAAAATTTATCAAAGTTCTTTCGACGAAACCCCCCTTTGCTGAATTTATTCACCAAAATAAGAAAAATAATCCTAAAAATAGAGACGAGGGTTTAGAATATAGGTTGCCTCCAATGAAGCGCTGTTGTTTAACTTCGTTTGCTCGATGCCCGGTAGATGATTTTCAAGGGGGACGTGGGTGATGCCCAATGTTTGGCATAACTGCAGATTTTGGAGTGGTGGCCCTTGGTGTTGACAGTGGTGATAAGTAGATGCTTTCGATGATCCTCCCACTGGTGGTATCCGGGGGCTTCTCCCTCACATTGGCGTCGACCGCCACTTTCCGTAGGATCCGGATCTCATCAGCGGTGAGCCCCATGGCTCTTTTCCTTTTCTCCTCGTCGGAGCGGCCTTCTGGAATCTGGGAGGGTTCATCACGGAGGAAAACACTTCTCCGGTAGCTTCTTCTTCTTCCACCTCAGCATGCTCCTCAAGGTCCCCAAGCTATCGGGGGGTTCCTCGAGAGAATTTCCCAGGCTCCAGCTTCTACAACTCTTTCTTCCTCAGCTTCCAGCACATTGCAACTCTGCTCCTCAGGTGGGTGCTTCATAGACAGCCCCAAATCAAATTCGACCTTCTGGTCGCCCACGTTAAGGGATAGCTTCCCTTTCTTCACATCAATTAGCACGCCAACGATGGCCATGAAGGGCCTCCCGAGGATATTCGGCGTATGAGTGTCCTCCGGTATGTCCATCACAACAAAGTCTACAGGCATATGCACCCCGCTGACATTTATTGGCAGGTCATCCATAATCCCCACCGGATATTTGACTGATCTATCAGCTAGTTGAAGGGTCATACCGGTGGGCTCAAGGTCTCCCATTCCTATCCTCCTGTATAGTGACAGAGGCATCAGGCTGACACTCACTCCCAAATCGATGAGCACCCGATTGATCCTCACTTTTCCAATCGAACAAGGAATAGAGAAGCTCCCTGGGTCCTTGAGTTTCGGCGGGTTCGCTCGCTGAATCAGAGCGCTGCACTCCACCGTGAGAATGACTTTTTCTTTTCTGGAACCCCTCGTCACCAAATCTTTCAAGAATTTCGTATAGGAGGGAATAGTCTCTATGGCCTCGAGGAAAGGGATTTGCAAGCTCAAGTCTTTGACCATAGCAAAGAACTTGCCATATTTTTCATCAATCTTTGCCTTGGAAAGTCGTTGTGGGAAAGGCACAATGGGCTTAAAGAATCTCAAGTTCTCCTCTTTGTTCTTCTTCTTTTCTTCCTCAGAGACCCCCTCCAGAGTCACGGTCTTTGATGACGAAGCTCCATCGTCATTAGCTAGTACATTTGGTCGTCCATCGACCTACGGACCTTCAGGTGCCTTAGCGGGCACCCTAATTGGAATCTGAGTGCCGCTCCTTAATACTATAGCAGACACGTTGGCATGATCATGCGTTAAGGCCAATGTTTGATTTGGCCCCTTGGATTTACTTCTGGCTGACCCGGCAGCTGGTTCTGTGCCCTCTGAAGGTTCGCCACATGTAACCCCAGCTGGGTTACTTGGTCGGTTAGGGCCTTCAGCCCCATCTCCAGCCACAAGTTAATCTTCTCCTGGTTCATAATATAATGGGTCATGAGGCTCTCGACCGGGGAGATCACTCACTGCTGGCCATATGGCTGCTGCTAATGCATGGGCTGCTGGTTCCAGGGCGATACTGCTGGTACATTTGTTGGGGCTACTGCTGTTGCTGGTACTGCTGCTGTTGTTGCTGAGGCGGCTGATATAATTGATGATGCGGTTGCTGGGGCTACTGATATGGTGCCCTATAGCTCAGGTTGGGGTGGTTCCAGTTATTGGGAGAATAAGCCGGATTTGAGCTAGTCCTTGGTGGATATGGCGTGTTACCCGTCGGGTTGTAGAAAAGTGCACTCGCTTGATCCACAGGTGGTGAGATATCACCACCCTCGAAGTCTCCCAGGACTTCGGCTTCCACCGCTGCTACTTGTTGGGTGCTGTCACCACCAGCTCCTACCATAAGCACCGAGATCTGAGTCGATATCAAATCAAATTTGCTAGATAATTTGTCGACATCCTCGACTCTATGAATGCCCCCAGATCTGGGTGTGACACGCTCATCACACAACCTCTCATTATTTGATGCCATGTTTTCCAAAATGTTGTCGGTATCTTCCTCGCTTCTCGACATAAAGGACCCTCCAGCCGTTGCATCCATCAAAGATTTCAGGTCATCCCTCAGCCCATTGTAGAACAGATTTATGATCTGCCATTTTGAGAGCTCGTGGTGAGGGCATCTCCGATGCATTTCCTTGTATCTCGTCCAAGCTTCGTGCAGGGATTCATGGATGGCTTGGGAGAAGGAGGAGTTCTCGCTCCTCAGCTTCATTGTCTTTCCTGGGGGAAAGAACTTGTTCAAGAAGGTATTTGACAGCTTCTCCCAAGTCGTGAAGGTATTGGGGTCCTTTTCCCTAAGCCATTGCTTGGCTTTATCCCGCAGAGAGAAGGGGAATAGCTTGAGCCGAATGGCTTCAGTCGTGACACCGTTGATCGTGAAGGTGTCACACTTCTCAAGGAAGGAGTCTAGATGCTCAATTGGGCTCTCCATGGGTGCCTCAGAAATTGATCTTGCTGGATCCACGTAACTAAAGATGGCTTTTGCTCGAAGCTCCCGGCAGTAATAGCCGGAGGCTGGATACTAGATGTGGACCCGATGGAAGGCATCGAGTATTCCAGCAGGGACTTCTGCAGAGGGGTATTCTCTCCCATGGCTGCGGACTCTTCTCTTCTTCTCTTCTTTGTGTTCAGACGCCTGACGGTGACGTTGATCTCCGATCTAAAGGAATCAAGTTGTCAAGACTCCTTGTATTCCTACGCATGAAAAATCACAAACACCCGTGAAGCAAGTATGGTATAGACACAGATAAAATCAGAAAATAAAGAACAGAAAAATAAAATATGAAAAAGTAGAATGCGAAAATTATCGCGAGGTGAATATGTGAACTAGACTCAAGGGTTCACTGGGCCCTAAAATAAACAAGCACGTTGCCTCCTCGGTAACGGCGCCATAAAGCTTGACGTCCCCTAGATTTGAGCATACATGTGCAATAGGATCAGGGATACCCGATTTAAATATTTATACCGCAAGCGTATGGTGTTGTAGTGTGGCTTGGGGGTCAAACACAGGGAGGCGTGTGTTGTGCTTGTGTCAAAGAGGAACCGGTTCACCTGATGGGTGAGCTAGCCAGAACGATCGATGGTTGTCACAGAATATAGATACGAAGGATAAACGATATAAAAGGAAACCTAGGACTTCGGTTTCCACCCTATCACGTGTTCTCACTATTACGACCGATGGATAGGAATACGATAGGATTTAGGGTTTAGTGGTGAGACGGCCTCTAAGAGTGATAACTAGCGTCCCATGGGCCCGATATTCCGGTCGATGCCCATGATGATACGCTAGGACTACCTGGGTTCGGTCGGTGGGCATTCCCATGTCTATTAGCACTGATCGACTCACAGAGCACTAAGCTTGCAACGATTACTCCCAACATCTCATCCTGTCATTCCCACGCGCTAGGATTCGATGTTTACGCTAAGGGCGTGAACTGTGGCTAGGGAGTCAACCGCCAAGTTTATTCCCCTGGGCCCGACGGTCAGAGGCAGTCTTTCTCCTGCCAATAACAATGAAACACCCCGCGTAACTATCTAAATTCCTAATCCCTATCGAAATCCTATTCCTATGGTCGCTCTAGGGAGAACCCACGAAGGGGTTTCCACCAAATCCCAGATTTGGGAACTACTCACAATTCAGAGCTAAAATGCAATCTAAACAAAAATCAACGGTAGAAATCATGATCAAGCAATAGAAATGAGATACTAGCAATGGTATTAAGACAATATTAAAGTTTGGAGTTAATCGGAATACTTACAAAACAGGAGAAAATTCCAGCCGTCGCAATACTAAAAAGACAGAAAAAATATCAAGAATCGTTTTAAGAAAACCTAGGTCAGCTATTTATAGAAATCACGTCCACCCGATCGGTTGAAGCATCAACCGATCTGGTGAGCTACTTTTCTCTTCGGCCGTCGGCTTCGGGAGCTTCAACCGGGCACTGAGGAGAGCGGGTGGCGCCATCGGTTCGAGTATTAGGGAGATGCGGCTATAGATGAACCGATCGTGTGAGATGTGTTGGATCTGGATCGTAGCCTAGAGGGGGGTGAATAGGCTAATAAAAATTCTCGTGCAACCCACGAGAAAACACACGCAGTTATAGGTATAGCAGTGTAATAAAATAGCAATCACAGATAACACACAGATATACCCTGGTTCGGTCGTCCCCACGACCTACTCCAGCCCGCAAAAGCAAATACTAGATAGATGTGTAATCCTGTACAGCTACAATGAGTCAAGATCCCAAATCTACTCTCACCTAGCTCGTACGCACACCACGTGCTATACACTCTCAATCTAGTCAGATGCTCTCCCTCCGTGACGACTCCCAAAGTCGTCAGGTCCCCAAAAAGTATCACAGAAGGTAAAGTTTCCCCTACAGAGATCGCTACAACAATACAAATAATATAGTAAACAAGTTCAGAAATGCTCAGTATTTGTAGCGTAGTCGTCTCTGTCAATCGTCGCGAGTCAGATCGTATCTGCCGTAGATGTCGTAGTCTCCGCAAGTTGTGAAACTCAAGTTGCTGTTCTTTCTTGGATCCTCTTTGGATGCTACGGCCTGTTATTGCTCAAGCAATGGTCCAGCCTGGCCTTGGTTACCCATGCACTGCTGTGGACTTGTCTCTTGGTAGCTCACGCAATGCTCCTTCCTGGCCTCTCTTGCGACTTGAATCCTTGGAGCTTGTTTGATGTGCTGGTCTCTTTAAACAATTACGGATGCATGAACTTTCTGGCCTCTTCAAACAATTTGGCCCTTGCAATTAATGGATGGCTTTGTGTTTTGCTTGGTGAGTCAATTTTTTGGGCTCTCAAAGAATTTTGGCTGTGCTCCTCCTTTTAAAACACCGTCCTCTCTCAAATATAGATGAAGATGCATGTAAAAGAACTTCGGCTGGCCTTGTTTTCTCCGTGGAACTTGGTGCGGCTTGATCTCCGTTCTCCCTTCTTGATTTTGCAGCACATGGGATTTGCAACAACACAAGCGGACAAGATGATATTTAATTAAACCAAAGACTAATACATCCAATTACCTTGCAGAGATTTTATTTGCAGTCTCTCTCTCATGCGTGGCTTCTTGGAATTCGGCAGCAGGTCTTTTGATCTCTTGCATTGTTTTTTGTTCTTTTGTAATGATGTATGGTTGACTGAGATTTTGTTTTGAAAAAAGAAACAAAAAGAACCCCACTTTGAAAGATTCGGCTGTCAACCCAAACAAATAAAAGAAAAATGAATTTGGCTCTTGATGCTCTTGGGAAGAGGAAGGAAGTATGCGGCTTGGGTGATGAAGCAGCAGGAAGAAATTTTGTGCGGCCTCTCCCTCTAGGTTTTTTTGAAAGAGAGATACAAAAAAGACTTGATGCTCTTTTGAGAATGATGAAGTGCGGCTGCAAACAAAAGCACAGGCCAAGCACAATGAAGTAAGGGGTTTAAAAAACATGCTTGGCCGCCGACTTCTTTTGATGAATTTTTTTTTCCTTGCGTGAATTGATTGTTGGGCAATTAATGAGGCCGACTAGGCTTTAACCCTAGGAGTTGTAGCCTTTATATAGCTAGGGTTTTTGGGAGAGGGTGCCGGCAAGAGAGAGTCCCTAGCTAGGCTTCAATTCGACCAGATGATGGCTAGACTTAGGTTGCAGCTACGGAGGGTCCCTCTAGGAAATAAGACTTGGTCTTAGAATTGGAGAATACCATTAGAGATAGGAAAGCAAGATGAATTCGGCTAAGGGCATTGTCTAAAGGCATTGCATTGACTTGGTCACATTTGGCTAGACTATGTGAAAAGTTCTTTGAACAAGTCCATGAGGAGTGTGTATAGCAATTTGTCCAACACATTGATTTACGTCCTCGCCATTTCTGCAAGCACTTAACACACACATCAAAACGTTCACAAATGTTTGTCATCATCAAACAATAGATCCTAGATCGTTGTATCCAACAATCTCCCTCTTTTGATGATAACAAACCTACACAAGATTTGCACTTAACGATTTTTAGCAATATCATCGTGTGTGAAGTGTAGTGAAGGATGTAATGCAATATGATATATTCAATAAGATGAGATCAAACATTACTAGCATGCACAATATAATCAATATAATAGTAAAATAGCATGCTCCCCCCTTTTCCAAGCTCACCATTTTCATGTATTTTCAATGCTCCCCCTTCAACCAATAATACCGTATTTTGAGCCAACTTTACCACAAATCTTTTTCAACACTTTTCTCCCCCTTTGTCATCATCAAAAGTGTATACATGAAGATTAAAACATACCACATGCAAAAAGAGATCATTATTAACTATAACTAGCATTTGCATGTCGTCATTCTATAATTAGCACTTCAAATCCAACGATAATGATAATTAGAATTCAACACCATCATGTAAGTGCAATTATGAAACATAGAAGTACAAAGGTAGATACTTTTAGAAATTCAACCAAATCAATCCATCGTTTTCCAAATAACTTCATATCACCTAGGATTGATTTTCCCCACCTCATTAAAAATGAGTTCAAGGTATCACACCCCAAAACATAGCCTAAAAGGACTCTTAGATGTGGGGGCGACATTGCTTGACGAGTAAAAATACCAACGCTAAAGATTACCCGTAAAGCTTATGTTGGATACTCGTAGGTAGTGTATTTGCCATGAATTGTATCCATTTTTCATACGGAGCAATTTTCATTTTTTTTCATATTCATTTTCTTTGTTTTGTGCTCAATTTTTATTCATGGCAAATCACATCATATCCCTTAGATTTTTTAGTTAATAATCATCCTACATTCACTTTCCAGTATTCATAAATAGTATCTCCAAAAGTACGACATAGTCTAATATTCGTTGAAGTGAAAGTAGGTGTAGAAATCATATTATCAGTTCATTGAACTTTGGCATATCTATTTATGAAATAAAACATACGCATGTATCCAAAATAATAATACTACAATTTCTACATAGATATGATCATCATTCAGTAGTAGCACTAGAATGATGCAAAGAGGAAGATATGCAATAAGCTCAATTTTTTTGCTTTTGTCTTTTTCATTTTTTTTGGTTTTTTAAAGAACTAAAAACACACTAAAACAATCAAGCAAACAAAAACAAAAAAAACAAAGAAAACCCAAGCACACAAAAAATGTTAAGAAAGAAAATGCTATGAAGGTATGTGTTACGAGGTGGAACTCACGTACAATGAATTTGTATTGTGGAGAACCAAGGGCACGGTGGTTATGTTGAGAAGAGGGTTTAGGTGGGCTGTTTAACGAGTGATTAGTGGGGTGAAGAGGTTGGACTTGCCGCCGGGGGTGGCCACGGAGTCGAATCTCACCGGACGCGGCGGAGGAAGGTTGGATGGCAGGAGGTTGAAGTTGATGTCGACCAAGGGGCGAGCTTTCCTGCAGCACGAGCAACTCGTCAGAAGGGCGGGGTTGGGGTCCAACCCTTAGCCCCTCCGATGCCTAAGTCAGTAATAGGACTTAAAACGGGGGCTAGGCACGCCGGTCGGACTAACGGTGTGTCGACCGCACATGGCGAGCTATATGTGGGAGAACAAAGATATGGACGACCTTTGCTCTCGTGTGTGAATGATGAATTGAGAGAGGATTTGCCAACCCCCTCACTGTAAGAGGAGAGGGGGTATTTATACCTGACGGGAGATGACTAGGCAGGGCTGACCTGGCATGCTGACTAGACGTGCTGAGCTGGCTCGGTTGTCAGCGAAAGCTTCGGACAAGGATGTCGGGAACAGGAGTGCCTGACCTGCTTTTGTCAGACGGCACAACGGCCAGGGGTACTTTTGTCAGGGTGTCAGGGCTGAAAGCATTAATTGTCAGGGGGCTTAGCTTCCAGGGGGTGCTTTGTCAGATGGTCGGGTGGCGTTAGTGTCAGTCGTGTCCTTATCCTAGGTTGTTTGTCGTTGGTGACGAACTAAAGGTCGGGCTAGGCCATCCCTGGTGTCGTGGTTCATGGAGACCGGCTGGGTTGACTGGCTCGGCGGTTGTCCGGCCTGGCCGCGCCCTCTTTTCAGTCGTGGGTTGTGGGTCGCTGGCACGGAAGGACCCGCACATGCCTATGTCAGCACATCCGGCGGTATTATCCTGTCGCTCCCCAAGCGCCCTACCCCTGGCGGGCCGTGCAACTGCGGTTGTGCTTCGGCCGGATGGGGGGAGCGCTACAAGGTGCGCCCGTTCCCGTGTAGTTTCGGTCTTCCGGGGAGGCGGCCCTTTCGTGAAGGGGAGAGTTAATGGGGTGTGTTAGCGGATCCGGGCGGAAGTCGTACTCCTACGATCTTTAGGTCGTAACAATTGCCCCCGGCATTCGAGTGTGAGGCGGAAGCCCGGCTCGGCTCGGATGGCGTAACACTACCTTTTAACCTGACTCGGACTTGGATCCAAGCTCAGGGGTGGTGATGCTGCTCCCGCGGGGTATTGCCCGCTATTGCGAGGTCTCGTCCCGCTATCAGTCGGATTTTGGGGGAGCCCAACTTTTTGAGAAGGTTATGGTTTTTGCTGAGAGGTGTTTACCGGACGTGTTTGTAATTTTCGCGAGACTTCAGCTGTGCTGTGCCTGGTGGACCTCCCAGCTGTTGTGCGCTTGGGCTCGGGGGGAGGGGTCTGAAAGGGGGAGTATTATTCATCAATCTTTACCAGAGATCTAGGTGGTATTTACAACAATAGGGCAGGGGTGACCACACCAGTGGTCGGGACGGGAGGTTGATTACACTCGTCACCTGCTATATCGGGGTGAGCAGAGCCCTGCGTCAGGGTGGTCTTCCCTTATGCCGACCGCTGAATTCCTACTGCCTCATTGTCCGGGGACGTGCTGACGCGCCGTGAATCAATGTTTGGTTTTAATCAGGGATGCCACCCCGTGGTGGTCCGCCCTTCGGGGGGGGTTGACCCTCGTTTGTCGGGGGGGCCCTCTTCCTTTCCCTTTCCTCGCTTCCTCGCGTTCTGCCTCGCCGCCGCCGTGCTGGAGGGTTGCCCAGCCTCCCCAGGGATCCCGCGCACCGAGGGGGAACCCCGGGGGAGGAGGAGGACGAGGTAGCGGTGGTGGCGTCACTGGGAGAGCCGTTGGGGGTTTCCGCCCTCACACCCCGTAGGGATCGCCGTCGGCTGGGTGTTAATTGGGGTGTTGCGACCCGCGGCTAGTCTTCTGGACCTGCCGTTTGCTCCAGTAACGAGCAGGAGGAAGGCTGGCGGGCGGGGCCTCCCATGTGTAAGGGGAATATCCTGTCAGGGGTCGTGGGGCTAAGGCGATCACCGTCGGGGGAAGTGGGGCCCGTAGGTGGCCATCGGCCTTCTTCGTAGCTCGGTGGGGTGCTCGGGGCCGTTTCATACCCGGTGTGAGAGGATGCGAGTCCCCTTTGTCTCTCTCCCCCTCTCCCCTGACTTCTGAAGGGGGGTACTTATAGCGGGATTCCGCGGAAGGGTTTTCCCTGGATAATGCGAGGGACTAGTGCCATTAATGTTCTCTGTTGAATCACGCGCTATGGGAATCTCTTTTTTCTGGCGGTACCCGACACGGGTTGTCTGCTCTGGCCTCTCGGGGGGGGCGTTTTACCCCGTTCCCCTTTGATCGAAAGTTTTCGGTAACTTTCAGTTGGCGAGGGGTCTGGGTTCGAAGCGTAGTATCGCGGGGTTCGAGCTGCAGGCGTAGACTTCCTGGGCATCCTAAGCTAGTTCGGGAAGTGCGTTGTGCCTTTCCTACTTTGTACGCCGCGAGGGGTGGCGAGCTCACCCAGCACTTGGCGGGGGGATCGCTTCTCGCTATGGTATTCTCTGAAAATCAGAGTGTATCTAACAAGGAAGAATGTTTTCATTTAAATTTATAAGAACTGATCTATGGCTTGTACATGAGTTCTTAGATTAGCGCCCGTTGTGGGGTTAGATCCGACCCTAGTTTGGGCTGTAGGGCTGTCCTCACCTGCGGTGAACGACCTCCGGATGTAGGGGTCGCCTTCTGCAGAGTGGGCCTTTTTAACTCGAGTTGTTCTTGGCGCAGAGGTGAGCGACCGCCTTCCGTGCTGAAGTGTTGTAAGGTCTCCCCGGTCCGGTAGAAGCACTGGGGGATCACCAGGGAAGCCGTCTTTCTGGGGCGTGTGTCTTGGGGGGTCTGGACGATCGGGGCGCCCCCCCAGGCCTCGCTGCTTAGGTTTGAGGGTGGGGGAGACCTGATGATCGGGCCACCCTCCCCCTACGCCTCGCTGCTTCGGTTTGAGGGTGGGGTTCGGGGCCCGATCGTGCTGGGGCAGGCTGACACGCCGCGACTTGCCTTTTGGGCTCGTCGGGGATGCAGCCTTTCCGAGGTCCCCGTCCGGAGGTCGACAGCGAGGAGGTACTGGCCTGCAATCCCTGGGGGCTCTCGCTTTTCCTGCCGGCGGGGATCGAACGCCATCCTTTCTCCGACTCGTCCTTGTTTAGGGCAGATGGAGGTGTGAAAGGCGGATTTCCCGTGTGTAAGCGGAATATCCTGTTGGCGATTCGTTTGTTAGAGGAATATCCTGTTGGAGGTGGTGGAGATGCGGGAACCGCCGCCCTGGGCGGAGGGAACCACTGATGGCCGGTGACCTCTCTTTTGTTAGGACGTTGTATCTCGGCCCGTTTCCCAGTGGGTGGGGGGGATAAGTGCCGATTTCTCATGTCTTCCGACTCTTTGTTCTTTTTCTTTTGGAAGGGTGAGTGGTGTCTTTATAGGGGGATCCTACTGACGGTTTCCTCCCTATTTATTGTGATGAGTTGGCGTTATTAATGGGCTCCTCGGATTCGTGCCCGTGGGAAACCGCTTTTACCAGGTGGCTCTTTCGGAACCTCTTTTGGAGTGTACATTAATGGTGGCGTATTTCTCGAGCGTCCTTTCGTTTCGTCGAGTCACATCGGGGCCGCCTCCTCGGGATACGACGCTATTTCGTCCCGGTTTATGTGCCCCTGTCTTTTTTTTTATTTTTCAAGGACCATGGGCGCGTAGCCCTGTCTGGTTTCGGTGGCTAGGGTTGGCCCTGCCCCAGAGGTCTTGAGGGGGGGAGCGGGCGCGTAGCCCGGCACGTGCCCTTCTCTGGTTTGGGTGGCTAGGGTTGGCCCTGCCCCAGAGGTCGTGAGGGGGGAGCGGGCGCGTAGCCCGGCCCGTGCCCTTCTCTGGTTTGGGTGGCTAGGGTAGGCCCTACCCCAGAGGTCTTGAGGGGGGGAGCGGGCGCGTAGCCCGGCCCGTGCCCTTCTCTGGTTTGGGTGGCTAGGGTTGGCCCTGCCCCAGAGGTCTTGAGGGGGGGAGCGAGCGCATAGCCCGGCCCGTGCCCTTCTCCAGTTTGGGTGGCTAGGGTTGGCCCTGCCCTAGAGGTCTATATGGGGGGAGCGGGCGTGTAGCCCGGCCCGTGCCCTTCTCCGGTTTGGGTGGCTAGGGTTGGCCCTGCCCCAGAGGTCTTGAGGGGAGGAGCGGGCACGTAGCCCGGCCTGTGCCCTTCTCCGGTTTGGGTGGCTAGGGTTGGCACTGCCCCAGAGATCTTAAGGGGGGAGCTGGCGCGTAGCCCGGCCCGTGCCCTTCTCTTGTTTGGGTGGCTAGGGTTGGCCCTGCCGCAGAGGTCTTGAGGGGGAGAACGGGTGCGTAGCCCGGCCCGTGCCCTTCTCTGGTTTGGGTGGCTATGGTTGGCCCTGCCCCAGAGGTCTTGAGGGGGGGAGCGGGCGCGTAGCCCGGCCCGTGCCCTTCTCTGGTTTGGGTGGCTAGGGTTGGCCCTGCCCTAGAGGTCTTGAGGGGGGAGCGGGCGCGTAGCCCGGCCTGTGCCCTTCTCTGGTTTGGGTGGCTAGGGTTGGCCCTGTCCCAGAGGTCTTGAGGGGGGGAGCGGGCCAGTAGCCCGGCCCGTACCCTTCTCCGGTTTGGGTGGCTAGGGTTGGCCCTGCCCCAGAGGTCTTGAGGGGGGAGCGGGCGCGTAGCCCGGCCCGTGCCCTTCTCTGGTTTGGGTGGCTAGGGTTGGCCCTGCCCCAGAGGTCTTGAGGGGGGGAGCGGGTGCGTAGCCCGGCCCGTGCCCTTCTCTGGTTTGGGTGGCTAGGGTTGGCCCTGCCCCTGAGGTCTTGAGGGGGGGAGCGGGGGCGTAGCCCGGCCCGTGCCCTTCTCTGGTTTGGGTGGCTAGGGTTGGCCCTGCCCCAGAGGTCTTGATGGGGGGAGCGGGCGCGTAGCCCAGCCCGTGCCCTTCTCTGGTTTGGGTGGCTAGGGTTGGCCCTACCCCAGAGGTCTTGAGGGGGGAACGGGCGCGTAGCCCGGCCCGTGCCCTTCTCTGGTTTGGGTGGCTAGGGTTGGCCCTGCCCCAGAGGTCTTGAGGGGGGAGCGGGCGCGTAGCCCGGCCCGTGCCCTTCTCTGGTTTGGGTGGCTAGGGTTGGCCCTGCCCCATAGGTCTTAAGGGGGGAGCGGGCGCGTAGCCCGGCCCGTGCCCTTCTCTGGTTTGGGTGGCTAGGTTTGGCCCTGCCCCATAGGTCTTGAGGGGGGGAGGGGGCACGTAGCCCGGCCCGTGCCCTTCTCTGGTTTGGGTGGCTAGGGTTGGCTCTGCCCCAGAGGTCTTGAGGGGGGAGCGGGCGCGTAGCCCGGCCCGTGCCATTCTCTGGTTTGGGTGGCTAGGGTTGGCCCTACCCCAGAGGTCTTGAGGGGGGGAGCGGGCGCGTTGCCCGGCCCGTGCCCTTCTCTGGTTTGGGTGGCAAGAGTTGGCCCTGCCCCAGAGGTCTTGAGGGGGGGAGCGGGCGCGTTTCCCGGCCCGTGCCCTTCTCTGGTTTGGGTGGCTAGGGTTGGCCCTGCCACAGAGGTCTTGAGGGGGAGAGTGGGCACGTAGCCCGGCCCGTGCCCTTCTCTGGTTTGGGTGGCTAAGGTTGGCCCTGCCCCAGAGGTCTTGAGGGGGGGAGCGGGCACGTAGCCCGGCCCGTGCCCTTCTCTGGTTTGGGTGGCTAGGGTTGGCCCTGCCCCAGAGGTCTTGAGGGGGGAGCGGGCGCGTAGCCTGGCCCGTGCCCTTCTCTGGTTTGGGTGGCTAGGGTTGGCCCTGCCCCAGAGGTCTTGAGGGGGGGAGCGGGCGCGTAGCCTGGCCCGTGCCCTTCTCTGGTTTAGGTGGCTAGGGTTGGCCCTGCCCCAGAGGTCTTGAGGGGGGGAGCGGGCGCGTAGCCCGGCCCGTGCCCTTCTCTGGTTTGGGTGGTTAGGGTTGGCCCTGCCCCAGAGGTTCGGAGGTTTTGGCGACTGCAAAACTCATGTAGGAACAACAATGTTGGGGAAAGCGGGTAGATGTGTATATCGCATGTATGTAAAAAAAGGAAAAACTCACAACTATTAGTAGAATTTTAGCAGATGTTTGCGTTCCAAGGGTGGGCCAGTTCGTTCCCTTCGGGGGTTGCCAAGATGTACGTGGATGGTCCGACAATATCGACGACCGTGTAGGGCCCTTCCCATTTGGCGGCCAGCTTCCCCCGTTGGGCGGTCTCGGGGCAGAAGGTGGTGTCTCTGAGGACCAAGTCGCCGACCCTGAAAGTCCGCGGCTTCACCTGGGAGTCGTAGTACCGTGCCATCCTCTGGCTGTGTTTGACGAGGCTCGTCAGGGCCCGGTCTCTTACCTCGTCTATCAATTCAAGACTGAGGCCGAGTCCCTCCCCATTGATCTCTTCGTCGAAGAGCTTTAGTCGGAGTGTCTCTTCGCCAATCTCCACGGGAATGACCACCTCCGATCCGTACGCTAGCATGAATGGGCTTTCTCCGGTTGAGGCCTTGTGGGTGGTACGATAGGACCACAGGATTCCCGGCAGCTCGTCGACCCATGCCCCCAGGGCGGCGTCCACCTTTTTCTTCATTGGGTTCAAGATGCATTTATTCGCGGCCTCCGCCATCCCGTTGCACTGTGGGTGGGCGACTGACGCGAACTGGAGTTTGATCCCCCAGCCCGAGCAGAAGTCACGGAAGCCTTCGCAATCGAACTGCTTTCCGTTATCCGTGACTATTGAGCGGGGAATCCCGAAGCGGCATATAACGGATTGCCAGATGAAGCCCTTCATGTCCGTCCACACGATACGCGCTAGCGGCTCTGCTTCCACCCATTTTGTGAAGTAGTCCACGGCGACGACTAGATATTTCCTTCCTCCGGAGGCCTTTGGGAAAGGCCCCAGGATGTCGAGTCCCCACTTGGCGAAGTGGATCGGACTCACGATGGGCATCAGGTTGGCCGAAGGTGCAGTCGTCCGTCGGCCGAATTTTTGGCACGCCTCGCATCTCTTGACGTACTGTACCGCGTCCCGGATCATTGTCGGCCAATAGTACCCCTGGCGCATTATTTTGTGGGCGATGGTGCGCCCGCCATGGTGGTTTCCGCAGAAGCCTTCGTGTACCTCGCGGATGACTTGCTCAGCCTGCTCCGGGCCCAAGCATTTCAGATAGGGCAGGACGTCGAAATTGGCGCGGCAGCGGCAGTACATCACTCCGTCGAGGAGGACGAATGACAGGGCTCGCCTCTCCACCTGTTTAGCCAGCATTCGCTCCTCGAGCAATTCCCCGTCTCCAAGAACTTCATAATCGGGGTCATCCCTGACGTCACCGTGCCCGTACACATCAGTTCTCCTTCGTCAATGGTTGGCATAAATTGGCTTTCGACGTAGATGGCCTTCCCGATCTCGGCCGCAGAGGAGGAAGCCAGCTTAGACAGGGCGTCCGTCTGGAGGTTGTTGGAGCGGGGCAGGTGCCGGACGTCCGCTTTCTTGAACTTGCGGAGTTCGATCTGGATGCGCCTAAGGTACCGCTTCATTGTTTCTTCTCGGGCCTCGAAGCTCCCCAGGATCTGTTGGATGACGAGCCGTGAGTCACTTAGGAGCAACACGTTCGTCGCCCCCACCGCCTTAGCGAGTTTCAACCCGTTAACCGCGGCCTCGTACTCCACGACATTGTTAGTTGCCGGGAAGTTGAAGCGTAGGGCGTATTCCAACGAGCATCCGTCAGGGGTCTGAATGACGATACCCGCCCCTGTCCCGGATCCCGTCGCGGAGCCGTCGACGTGGACGGTCCACAATTCGCCCACGTCCATCTGGGAGGGCGCTGAGGGTTCGCCCACCCTGGTCCCCCGCGGGGACACGGTCGCCAAAGGGAGCTCTGGCTGGTTCCCCGGCGGGACTCCCGCGGTGCATTCCACCACGAAGTCGGCCAGCACTTGGCCTTTGATCGCCGTCTGGGCTTTGTACGTTATGTCGAACTCACTGAGCTCAACACTCCAGTTGAGCATCCTCCCCGACCGCTCCAGTCTTTTCAGGTTCTTTTCGAGGGGCATGTCGGTGTGGACGGTTATGGGATGGGCCTGGAAGTATGGTCGGAGCTTTCGGGCTGTGGTGATTAGGCAGTAGGCGGCTCTCTCGATAGGACTGTAACGAGTCTCCGCCTCCCGGAGGATCCGGCTGGCATAGTAGACAGGGCGCTGCACCCCCCTTCCTCCTTGATTAGGACGGAGCTAACGGCCTCCTCGTTGGTTGCCAAGTACAACCCTAGGGGTTCGCCTTCCTCCGGCAGTGCGAGGAGCGGTGGGCTCTGTAGGTAAGCCCTCAGCTCCGCGAACGCCCGCGCACAGTCGTCGTCCCACGGGATCACCTTCCTTTTGTCCTTAGCTTCACCAAAGGCCGTGCGCAAGACCCTGAAGAAGGGGAGCAACTTCTCCGCTGATTTCGACAGGAATCGCCCCAGAGCTGCGATCCGGCCGTTCAGTCGCTGCAAGTCCCGGATCGTCCGGGGTTCCGCCATACCAATGAGGGCCGTCACCTTGTCGGGGTTCACCTCGATCCCCCGCTTCGTTATCATGAAGCCCAGGAATTTTCCCGACTACACGCTGAAGATACACTTCGTGGGGTTTAGCCTTAGGTTGTATCGGCGGACCCTTTGGAAAGTTTCCTACATGTCGGCGAGGTGGTCGGGGGCCCTCCTACTCTTTACCAGCATGTCATCGATGTAGACCTCCAGGTTTCGCCCCACTTGAGGGCCGAATATTCGGTCCACCATCCGCTGATAGGTCGCCCCGGCGTTCTTCAGTCCAAAGGGCATCTTGGTGTAACAGAAGGTGCCCTTGTCGGTGACAAAAGACGTCTTTTCCTCCTCCTCCTCCGCCATCGGTATCTGGTTGTATCCTGAGAAGGCATCCATAAATCTTAACAACTCGTAGCCGGACACCTGGTCCACCAAGTGGTCGATCCGGGGTAGGGAGAAGCTGTCCTTTGGGCATACTTTGTTGAGGTCGGTGAAGTCGACTCACATGCGCCACTTTCCACTGGGCTTCTTCACCAGAACGACGTTGGCGAGCCAGTCCGGGTAGTCCACCGGTTGAACAAATTTGGCTTCGAGGAGCCGCTCTACTTCTTACTCGGCCGCCCTCTTCTTTTTGCCCCCCGCACTTCTCTTCTTCTGTCGGACTGGTCGGGCTTCTGGGTCTGCATTCAACCTGTGGGAGATCACCGTCGGGTCAACCCCAGGCATGTCGGCAGGTGACCATGCGAATATGTCCGCATTTTCCCGGAGTAAGGCGACGAGGGTCGTCCTCAGGGCGGCCGGGAGTTTTGTCCCGATGGAGACGGTTCTCTCTTCATCATATACGGGAACCTCTTCGACTTCCTCGGCCGGGGTCGGCCGCTGGTCACAGAAGTCCTCCCTCTCGTCGGGGATGAGAGCCGTCGGGGCCTGCCTCGGGCTCCTACGCAGGGCTGGCTTACGGTCGTGGTCCCCAGGCCCCTCCTGGTTTCCTCGCACCTGTCCCACCCCCCGTGGGGTCCGGAACTTCATCATCTGGTGTTGCAGGCTGGGGAGCGCCTCGATGGCCGTCATATATAGACGCCCTAGGATTCCGTTATATGCCGACGCGACGTCGACGATGACGAAACGCGTCCCCCTGGTGACGACCCTCGGTTCCTCCCCCAGAGCCATGGGCAGGGTGATCGTCCCCACTATGGGGATCATATGGCCGGTGAAGCCGGCGATGGGGCCCGCGCAGGGCTCTAGGTCGGCATGCCTGATCACTCCTTATTTTACACCTTTTTTCCGCATGTTTGCATGCCATTTAGATCGCCCAAATCATGTTTTTCACGATATATCGACGGTATTGTGATACTTTTCACGATTTGTTGTTTTTGTCGCATTTCAGGTGATTTGGCGCGATTAGGAGTGATCTTGAGAGGCGCTTACTCTAGACGGCCACCGACGACCTCCCCGAGGGGTATTTTGCTGTTGGAGAGGAGCGGAAGAAGAATGGACGTCGCAGGAGCGACGAGGAGGCCAAAATAAGCAGAATGGGCATTTTTTGTGTTCCACTCGGCCGAGTGGAGGAGCCACTCGGCCGACCAGCGAGACACTGCTCGGCCGACCCATTCAGACACGATTTCCATGTGTACTCGGCCGAGCGTCGGAGACCGCATCGGCCGAGTGACGATACCACGTCCGCCCGAGTGGCGCCAAGACGAAGCCCCTCCAAAATATCGAAGTTTCTGTTTTTCGGCCACCTGAGCTTCAGAAGACCCACTCGGCCGAGTGGTAAACCACGTCCGCCCGAGTGCAGTGAAGCCATCGACCGAGTGACGACAACTCACTCGGCCGAGCCGCCCCCGAACTGAAGACCCCTGAAGCCCCCGACTTACTGGAAAATGACAGGGTTTTCACTCGGCCGAGCGACTTTTGTCACTCGGCCGAGTGCGATGCGCTGCCTGTAGCGAAATTTGCGGAAAACAGGCTGTGCAGGGGCGTTTTGGTCAGGATTTTTGGACGATTTTGAGGGCTATTTAAGCCCTGTTTTTACCCTAGTTTAGAGAGCCATCTCTTAGATTTTTTGCAGCTTTTTGAGACTACTTTTTTGGTTTTATTATTTGTGATTGGAGAAGAGGAAAAACTTGGATTTTTGTTGGATTAATTGAAGAACTACATTGGTTTGCATCTCTCTTCCCCAAAAACTCTATTTTTATTGTTTATATCATTGTTGTGATGAATTCCATTGCCTATTTCATTGATTATTTTTGTGCTATTGCTATGATTTGTGAGTAGTCTCCACGTCTTGGGGCGTGGGGATGAACCCTACAAGCCCTATTTCCTATTTGTGTTGAATTGGTAGAAATTGAGCTAGAATAGCTATTAGGGATTAGATTGGGATCGATTTACTACGGATAGCTAGGTATTCATATCGATTGGGATTTGTAAGAGATTGGATCCCAATTTGATAGGAAGCCCTAGAAATCCGAATTGGGTTGGAGTCGGATTTTCGAAGTATCGGTTTGCAAGAGATTGGACCGATACTAGGATCCCCGGTTGCAATTCCGTGCCGATACTCATTTGCAAGAGATTGGACGGGTAGGAACTATCTCAATCTAGATCGTGGACCGAGTTTGCAAGAGATTGGACTCGGTGCACGATTGAACGATGATGTTGATCCTAATGCTAGCTTCCCTAGGCTAGGGTTTGCAAGAGATTGGACCCGACCCTAGGATAGCTATAGACCGGCAACAGCGCGAGAGCGTGAGCTTGGTTCTACATTCAGTTGCAACTAGTTCATCCAAATTCTCATTCTAGCAATTTTGATACCGGCGAACCACATTTATGAAATACGGTGAGTAGCGGGAATTCCCCATTCCCTAGACGTTCTTTATTTGATTTGATATTTCGCACATTTGTCTGACGATTGTGACAGGATCGCCCAAGGCAATTCTCTCTATTCTTAAATAGCCAGGTTGATTAGGAGCAAGCACGGTCATTCGTCCTCCCTGTGTTCGATACCCGCTCGCCGCTATACCGTGCGCTTGCGGTAAAACTACAACCGTTCTTTGGGTCACATCCCGGAGCGATCAAGTTTTTGGCGCCGTTGCCGGGGAGGCGATTGCGTTTGATTCTTTTTCACCCTAGCTATTCTTTTTTTTATTATCATTATTTTTATTTCTTATTTCTTGCCTAACCCTTCCACGGTACTAATCATTTCTTTGAAACTCTGTTTCCCCTGTGCATGAACACGAGATCTACGGCGGACCCAGAAGACTTATTATTTGATCCCGAGATCGAACGTACCGCGCGGAGACTTAGAGCGGAAAAGAGACAAGATCCGGAAGGGAGGTATATGACCAACCCGGAAACTCCTGAAGAATTGGCGGCAAGGATGGCAAGGATAATCTCTATTCGAGATAGGCTTCGGCCTAAGACTTCTTCTACCACCTCATCCATTGCCATGCCGGGGTTGGCGGCTGACAAGAACTTCGAGCTAAAGACTGGATTGGTGGTTTTGATGCAACAAGACCCATTTCATGGGAACGCACATGAGAACCCCCACTACCACATCCAACTATTCTTGTCGAAGTGCGCCACATTCCAGATGCCGGGGGTCTCCAACGATGCTATCAGACTGCGTCTCTTCCCCTTTACGCTAAAGGACAAGGCACTCTATTGGTTGAGGACGCAAGCTGAGGGTGTCTTCACCACTTGGGACGAGCTGGCGAGTGCATTTATTGACAAATTTTATCCGCCATCCAAGACGGTGAAGATCCGGAGCGCTCTCATGTCCATCAAGCAAGGACCACAGGAGACGCTCTATGAAGCATGGGAGCGTTTTATGGATTTGCAGCATCAATGCCCGCACCACAGCATAGAGGACTAGGAGCTAGTTCATAGCTTCTACAACGGTCTCCAACCAGGGACCAAACAAATTATTGATGCCGCGGCGAATGGTGCAATCTTGTCAAAGACTCCCGAGGAAGCTACGGCCCTAATTGAGGAGATGGTCTCAAATAACCAACAATGGGGCGATGAGCGAGGACACTCCACATCCTCCTTAAAGCCAACTAGCATCTACGAGGCGAAGGCCGTAGCGGAGCTCACGAGCAAATTCGATTCTCTCCACAAGGTGGTGGAGAGATTGGAGAAATTTATCACGGAGCCCCAAGGAAGCCCATCCACCTCCGCACCGACCAACCAAATGTGTGATTGGCAAGACCAATCTCAAGTCATGTACTCGGGAGGAGAGCAAGGAGAAGGATCCTTGGAGCAAGTACAATATGTTGCGGGGAACCAAGGTTATTGGTCCAATCCGGCCGCAAGAAATCATCCGGGATTCTCCTACGCCAACAATGAAGGAGCCTTGAACCCGCCACAACCACCGCCTCAACAAGCTCGACCACCACCACCCCAACAACAAAACTATCCACCGAGGGGGCCTACTCAACAAAACTTTCAACCGAAGCAACAAGTTCCACCATATAGGCCTCCCGGATACAACCAAGGGTGGAGGAACCAAAGTCAAAATCCGCCACAAGCTCCACAACGATCCGACTTCGAAGCTAGAGTGGAGGCGTTCATGGTCGAGCAAAATAAGGTGAATGCTACTTTGAAGGCGGGGCAAGAATCTCTTAATACCGTAGTGGCTCAAATATCGGAGCAATTGGCGTTGCTCAATCGGAACACTCAAAGATTGCCGGCGCAACCGGAGCAAAACCCACGGGGCAACACGGGCCACATCAATGCCGTAGTTGCCGTTACTACTAGAGGCGGGAAGGACACCACCCCCGCTATGATTCCTACCGAGGAGGCTGTGGAGGAAAGCTTGGAGCCGGTTGAGCCGGTAGTTGAGGTTGATAAGGAGAAGGAGCCACATGACAAGGAGAAATCTAGAGCGGAAAAATTGATTGAGGAAAGGCGCTTCATGCCACCGGTCCCATTTCCCCAAAGACTAGCGAAAGCGAAAATGGAGAAAAGGCTAGCGAAATTCCTCGAGTATCTAAGAGGAGTTAGCCTCAATATTCCCTTCCTCGACGCCATCGTCGAGATCCCCACGTACGCAAAATTTTTGAAGGACTTGATTTCGGGGAGGAAAAAGAAGGAGAAGATCATGCTAGCCGAGGAGGGCTCTTGGTTCACCAAGAGAGAGAAGGAGCCGGCAAAATTCAAAGATCCGGGGAGTTTTCGGATTCCTTGCACTTTGGGCGGCGTGCCTCTTCAAAAGGCGTTGGTCGATCTTGGGGCTAGTGTGAGTCTCATGCCCCTCTCCATGTTCTTAAAGCTTAACACCGGGACAAAGTTGAAACCCACCGACATTCGCATTCAATTAGCCGATGGCCGGATAACAAGGCCGATGGGGATTGCCGAAGACATCCCACTTCAAGTCCCGGGTGGAATATGCTTGCCATGTGACTTCGTCATCATGGACGTTAAGGAGGAGGGAGACACCTCATTGATACTTGGACGCCCATTCCTCGCCACCGCCGGAGTCATCGTTGACGTGCGCGAAGGTACACTTACTTTAAACGTCAGCAACATCGAGGTGGAGCTCCACATTCCTAAGGCAATGAAGCACATGCCTTACCACGAGGAGCTTGATTACATGGACCTCCTTGATGAGGTGATAGAGGAGGCGATTCCTCACTCAATCGGCGCTCTTTTTGAAGAAGAATTTGAAGAAGGCCCGGATTTAGGCCACGAAGAGAATAAAGATGATTCCCCCGACTTCTCCGCTGATGAAGATGAAGGCGACGCTGATGTCGCAAGGATTCGAGAGCTCTGCATGCTCTCGAAATTAAAGTCTCCAAAGAAAGCTCCGCCGGTACGGAAATCGGCATCGCCGGTTAAGCCGTTGACCGGGGCAAATGCTAGCTTGAGGGAGCCTCCCCCCAACACTATTCGAGACAAGAGACCTCCGAGGGAGAACGCTACGCCGCCACGTCCAAATCCAAGCGCGCTCCCCAGGAAGTTTGACGGGTGCATCTCATATGCACCAAACATCCCGCATTGATTGAAAATTATAGGGGGTCGAGCTCACGACCTAAAACGAGCGCTTGTCGGGAGGCAACCCGACGGTTTATGCTTTATTTTTACTTTTTCTTTATTTTCGTTTTAGAGATTTTTAGTGTTTTGAGTCATTCGACCAAAAATTTTGTGATAACGGGTCCTATTTTTCTTGACAGGAGAGGAGATAGGTAGATCCATCATGAGGAGGATGAACGAGATGACGAGGAGCGCCCCAAGAAGGCGCTCGACGCTTAGGAGGAGGATGAAATCGACTGGAGGAAGAAAGACAGAGTTTAGAGCCCAAACGAAGACAAACAGCAGAATACAAGGCTCACTCGGCCGAGTATACTAGTCACTCGGCCGAGTACACAAGTTCGTCCGGCCGAGCCGCTCACGAACGAGGGAAGTCTGCTGAACCCAACTCTCTGTTTATTTTATTGATTTCGATATAACTGCTACTCGACCGAGTACATTTGTTCACTCGGCCGAGTAAAACGGATACCCTCCTAGGGCGAGTCATGCCGAGTAGCTTGAGTCACTCGGCCGAATGGACTTACGTCACTCGGCCGAGGCTGGCAAAGCCACTCGGCCGAAGCGATATCGGGGAGAAAATTTTTATTGCCTCGCTCGGCCGAGTGAGAACGTCACTCGGCCGAGTCGTAATCTTTTTTTTATATAAGTGGCGAGGGGGGCGCGGATTTCGAAATCGCAAATCCCAAATCCGCCCGCGCCCCCTCAGCTCCCATCGCCCGATCTCGCTTCACCCAGCCCCCACTCGCCCGACCAAGCCCGCGCACGCCGCCGCTCGGCCAGCCACCGCCGGTCGACCATCGCCGCGCCCCGCCCGAGTCGCCGCCGGCGGCCTTGTCTCCGATCACCTCCGGTATAGCTTGATTTGCCCGTTTTCTCCTCTTTTTGCGTATTTTTCGAGGATCCGTGTATTAATCAAACCCCTAACCCGAATCAATTCCCATATCTATCTGTTATACCCCTATTGCTCCATACATTTTGATTATTACTCGCTGATATCGCTTTTTCATGCGCAGGTAGCTTTTTGGAGCTTAGGGAAGCCTTGGGGAGCTTCTACGGGCTGTTTTGGACTTCGTGGAGGCGCGGACTTCGCACGCTTCCACTGCTTAGCACTCGCGGCGTGTTTTGGTACACTCTTTCCATTCTTTTTGCACACGCCACACT
Source organism: Scilla litardierei (assembly GCA_030789695.1). NCBI lineage: Eukaryota > Viridiplantae > Streptophyta > Magnoliopsida > Asparagales > Asparagaceae > Scilla > Scilla litardierei. The sequence goes on along the minus strand of CM061142.1, from coordinate 443,666,409 downwards.
TTTTCGATTTTCGACGAGCGCTCGGGGCCGATATGTCGCCCCGGACACGGCCGCGGACGAGGAGACCTTCCGCTAAGCGGAAGAGGTCGGATGACGCCGGCCCCGCCCACGAGGCGGAAGAGTCTCCTCCTCCTCCTTCCCCCACACATGCCGTCCACCTAGCACAGCCTGCAGGCCCCGCACACCCCGCACAGCCTGCAGTGCACCCACAGCCCGCACAGCCTTTCCCTGCCGATCCACAGCCACCACCACCGGCTCCACTGGTCGGGCCGCTCGGGATTACGTTCCGAGACGATGCACACCGCGCCGGCTTCGAGCGTATCTCCCAGCGCTCGATCGTACCCTCCAGGTTTGCACACCTCGCTGACCTAGGACGCCTGGGGGTACTTGAGGGGATGCTCACGTTGTACGACAACGTGGGCTGGCGAGATTTTCTGCAGGTGTCGGCGGATACTTTTACCCGCCCGACACTTGAGGTTTTGAGTTCGATCGCCCGGACCGATGAGGGATGCTCATTCCGGTTCATGGATCGAGAGTGCCAGGTCACTCTCGATATGATGAGAGCGTTTTTCTCTTGGCCCGCCGTCCCCGGAGCCGATCGCGGTTACGGCCCCACACATATCCCTCCACCCTCTTTCGACGCCGGTGCCTTCTGGGCACGTATCACGGGTCTCCACGCCGCCTTTGACCCTAGTAGAGCCAAGGCCTCGGCCATCGTACATCCCTGCCTTCGCATTGCTCAGCGCCTTATGGCGACGACATTTTTGGCCAGATATGAGCCGGGCACGATGTCTACGCCAGAGCTTTACATGCTCTACGCGATGACACGTCCCAGAGCTCTATCTAGGGATGGAGATGAGCTTGTCCCCACCGTCGTGATCGATATCGCGGCATGGTACTTAGACCGCATCATTGTATCGGTGGGCGCTCGCTCACCGATATGCTGCGGCGGCCTGATTACCTTGCTGGCTCTTATGACCGGCGAGGACTTCCCCGACGACTTGCGACACGTCCCGGGCCCCACCTCTTTGTCGATAGATGTTATGGCCCGGATGAAGATGCTTCGTCCGCATGGTGAGCGTCACTGGGTCTGGTTGCACGGCCCTTTCAGTGCCGACTACATGATTCTCCCGAGCCCAGCTCGAACCCAGATTGCACCGGCCCACATTGACTGGCTCCCTGCGATGGATGTCCTCATCCCCGCTGCGTACTTGCTCGAGGCCGAGGATGCCGAGCAGGCCCCCGTTCCCCCTGTAGACCCTGCTGCACACCCTGCCGAGCCTGCTGCCGAGCCTGCTGCCGAGCCCGTTGACCCTGTGGCCCCTCAGCCCATACCAGATGTTTCCGCTGCTCCTGACACCGCTGTCGGTGTCGGGAGCACCTTAGCTGAGCCCACCCCCACCACTTCCGAGGCTGTCACCACCACTCCCACCACCACCTCCGGCCCTCTGTCCGTCGAGCCTCTTTGCTCCACTCTCCCCGAGCGCCCGCAGACCTTTGTTGAGAGTGGAGAGCCCTCGTTCGCCGCGGTCGTGGAGACCATGGCTAGCATGATCTCCGCTGGGATTGCGCCTTTTGGTCCACACACTTCCACCCCAGCGGTAGAGTCCTCTGTCTCCACAGCTGCCGTATTCTCTGAGAGCATCGTGGTGTCTGTCCACACTTCTGTGCCACTGACCTCTCTAGCCGCCTCGCAGCCGCCTTTGTACTCTTCTTTCACTGCCGCTGCCTCCACTTCTCACCGCCCGCCCCGACCTCACACTGAGGCCAGGCCCACTTTTGCAGGCGCGGCACCTTTTGTCCCCTTCCCTGCTGAGCCCGTTACATACTCCACTCGCGTACGCCAGCCTCGCCCTGCGCAGCCCCGACCGGTGCGTCCCTCTGCACCACCCCCGCCCGACACTGTACTGCAGAGCATACGTGCTCTTGAGTTGGCGGTGAGTGGTCTTAGAGGAGACCTTAGGACCCTGCCCTCCACCGTCTCTGCGATGGCTGGACGCTTCGAGCTGATCCCCCAGATCCACTACTGCCTTACACAGGTTCTGGAGCGTCTCCCTCGCGTACCCCCACCCACCCAGCAGGTTCCCACCCACACTTCCACACACACTAGACCTGCTTCCACTTCCACGCCCACCCCCGCTCAGCAGCCTGTCCAGCCAGCACCACCCTCACGACCTCCGCCTCAGGACGGAGACGGCGCGGCACCGCCTTCTTAGGCACTCTTGATGCCTTGATCCATTCCTGCCGTTGTGCTGCCCGTCTCTGCTGGGTCCTGATGCACTTTTGTCCACCCCCCCTCCCCTCACTTATTTTGGGATTATATTTTTGATCATGTCTATTTGTGCATATCATATCATATCTACTTGGGATTCACATTTTGATCACATCTATATATATCTTTTTTGGGAGAGAGGGAGAGTTTTTGGTGCCGCATTTATTTTCGTATCACTCCTATCTGTGCATGCATCATTTCCGCATCATATTTTCATTTCTTTATTTTTCCTTTATTATCTTTTTTCTTCCCATCATGCATGCATCCTCACTTGCCCCTCACATTACTTGTCTCTCTGTGTGCCACACTTTGCACATTGAGGACACTGTGCCGTTTAGCTTGGGGGAGTGAGTTCTCACGTTCTTTTTCGATTTGCCACCTTTATTTTCAGTTTTTCACACCGTTTTTCACTTTTGCACTCATTTTTCATTATTTTTCTTTTATTTTGCCACGCATCACGTTTTTCTTATTTTCCTGTGTGCCGCATTGCATAGTTCTATTTTCCTTTTATCTTTATTTCTTTTTCATCTCATGCTAGAGATGAATTTTCTGTGATGATGTCTACGTGGAGTTAGCTTATTCTATATGCATGCTATATTTGTCATGTCTTAGATTTCATTTCCGATATCATATGCTATGACTTGCTTTGCATTTAGGAGTAGTAACCCACACTTTTTCCACATGAAAATGGATGAAATTTTATTATTAGCTGAGCCTGAATATTCATATGTATGCTATCACAGAAAACACACCAAGATTCACGCATTGAATGCCTATATCTGGAGTACTGATTTCTTTTCCTTTATCACTTCTATATGCATGAATTGTACACTTCACTTCAGGATGATTGAATGATGATTAGCTATGATATATCTGGATTAGTTAGCTTTTTTGTGATCGAAACTGAGTAAATTAGATTACCCTGCTGAAGTTATCGTGCATGTCTTATAGAGTGAGCCGAGAGTTATATATATTTCTTTCTCCACAAATCTTGAACATCATTTCTCTACTTTTAAAAATCATTGGTGAATCTCCCCCTAGTGATTCTATTTTATGGCATTTCCCCCACTATTAATTCCTAGCTCCAAATCCCTTCTTCTAAAAAAAATGTAAAAGAGAGAAAAACATTCTTGTATATCATTATCTCTCTCTGAGTTGGGATCATTGTGTATATATTGCTTATTTTATAAAAAAAGAGAGAGGAAAAATCCTCAATAAAAGATCCCATCTCACTTTCTTTCTTTCTTCTTTCTCTTCTTTGCCTTTGGAGCTATATATAAAAATGGGGATGTAAATATTTTTGTGCCACCACGCTTATAGATAAGCTTGGGGGAGGGGATCCATTGATATGTGAGAGAGCGACTACCTGACATTGCACGACAACCTAGGCTAAGTAATATTCTATACTCGGTGAGATTGTTTCTAGCTTTACGAAATCCGGAAATCTAAGCCTAGCGTTCATTTCATGAAATCCATACTTTTCTATTCTCTCTATTCTATGGTGTGATACTCTTATACTCCAGATAGAAAGCGTTCAATTGAAAAGTGTGTGATCTGAGATTTGTATACCGCTTTAGATGATTCAGGCGATGTTAATTTTAAAATTATTCCGTTTTTCATGATTATACCGTTGTTCGTGGGTTTTCTATTTTCTACTTGCACTATTATACTATGATATCAAAATGAGATTCTTTGACATGTATTTCTCACTCGGTGCATGCTATAAGGGTAAGTGAAACCCACGTCCTGAGAAAATGATCTAGCATCCTACCTCTTCGCTTCTTTCTTTCTTTCTTTATTTTCATTTGGTTTTCATTCTTCTTCGTTTTCCATTTTTTTCGTTTTTCGCCGTTTTCGTTTTCCGAATCAACCGGGTTCGCCTTTTACTTATATTCCTCGAGGACGAGTAAGAGGCAAGCTTGGGGGATTTTGATCACTCCTTATTTTACACCTTTTTTCCGAATGTTTGCATGCCATTTAGATCGCCCAAATCATGTTTTTCACGATATATCGACGATATTGCGATACTTTTCACGATTTGTTGTTTTTGTCGCATTTCAGGTGATTTGGCGCGATTAGGAGTGATCTCGAGATGCGCTTACTCTAGACGGCCACCTACGACCTCCCCGAGGGGTATTTTGCTGTTGGAGAGGAGCGGAAGAAGAATGGACGTCGCAGGAGCGATGAGGAGGCCAAAATAAGCAGAATGGGCATTTTTTGTGTTCCACTCGGCCGAGTGGAGGAGCCACTCGGCCGACCAGCGAGACACTGCTCGGCCGACCCGTTCAGACACGATTTCCATGTGTACTCGGCCGAGCGTCGGAGACCGCATCGGCCGAGTGACGATACCACGTCCGCCCGAGTGGCGCCCAGACGAAGCCCCTCCAAAATATCGAAGTTTCTGTTTTTCGGCCACCTGAGCTTCAGAAGACCCACTCGGCCGAGTGGTAAACCACGTCCGCCCGAGTGCAGTGAAGCCATCGGCCGAGTGACGACAACTCACTCGGCCGAGCCGCCCTCGAACTGAAGACCCCTGAAGCCCCCGACTTACTGGAAAATGACAGGGTTTTCACTCGGCCGAGCGACTTTTGTCACTCGGCCGAGTGCGATGCGCTGCCTGTAGCGAAATTTGCGGAAAACAGGCTGTGCAGGGGCGTTTTGGTCAGGATTTTTGGACGATTTTGAGGGCTATTTAAGCCCTGTTTTTACCCTAGTTTAGAGAGCCATCTCTTAGATTTTTTGCAGCTTTTTGAGACTACTTTTTTGGTTTTATTATTTGTGATTGGAGAAGAGGAAAAACTTGGATTTTTGTTGGATTAATTGAAGAACTACATTGGTTTGCATCTCTCTTCCCCAAAAACTCTATTTTTATTGTTTATATCATTGTTGTGATGAATTCCATTGCCTATTTCATTGATTATTTTTGTGCTATTGCTATGATTTGTGAGTAGTCTCCACGTCTTGGGGCGTGGGGATGAACCCTACAAGCCCTATTTCCTATTTGTGTTGAATTGGTAGAAATTGAGCTAGAATAGCTATTAGGGATTAGATTGGGATCGATTTACTACGGATAGCTAGGTATTCATATCGATTGGGATTTGCAAGAGATTGGATCCCAATTTGATAGGAAGCCCTAGAAATCCGAATTGGGTTGGAGTCGGATTTTCGAAGTATCGGTTTGCAAGAGATTGGACCGATACTAGGATCCCCGGTTGCAATTCCGTGCCGATACTCGTTTGCAAGAGATTGGACTGGTAGGAACTATCTCAATCTAGATCGTGGACCGAGTTTGCAAGAGATTGGACTCGGTGCACGATTGAACGATGATGTTGATCCTAATGCTAGCTTCCCTAGGCTAGGGTTTGCAAGAGATTGGACCCGACCCTAGGATAGCTATAGACCGGCAACAGCACGAGAGCGTGAGCTTGGTTCTACATTCAGTTGCAACTAGTTCATCCAAATTCTCATTCTAGCAATTTTGATACCGACGAACCACATTTATGAAATACGGTGAGTAGCGGGAATTCCCCATTCCCTAGACGTTCTTTATTTGATTTGATATTTCGCACATTTGTCTAACGATTGTGACAGGATCGCCCAAGGCAATTCTCTCTATTCTTAAATAGCCAGGTTGATTAGGAGCAAGCACGGTCATTCGTCCTCCCTGTGTTCGATACCCGCTCACCGCTATACCGTGCGCTTGCGGTAAAACTACAACCGTTCTTTGGGTCACATCCCGGAGCGATCAATGCCCCCACCCCATCCTCTCGACCGTTGACAGGAAAAGGATGTCGTAGGAGCTGCCGGTGTCAATCAAGAGCCGGCCGACGGCGACCGCCCCGATCCGAGCCTCGACGACGAGGGCGTCATTTATTTGGCTCCCCACCTCCTGTCGGTCTCCCTCGGTAAAGGTGATAGGGGGTCGGTGTGTCCTTCTCCACTTCGACCGGCGGCTGGCGCCTGCCATCATCACCTGTCGGTCACCGGCCCCTGGGGTCACGGGCGACGTCCCCGCTGGGGACAGCCCCCCACTTATCATCTCAATTCGCATGATCGCCCTGGGGGGCGTGGCTCCCCCCAATCGCAGTCCGCTGGCGGTTCTGGCCCCCGCCCCTCCGGGGGGGCTCTCTCTCCTTCTGCTGCCCGCCTGTCCGCCACGAAGTTTCCCAAGTGGCCCACCTGGATCAGCCGCTCGATCTCTCTCTTAAGAGTATAACAACGGTCGGTATCGTGACCGTGGTCACGGTGATATCGGCAATACCTCCGGAGATCCCGCTTCGCCGGATCCGACCTCATCTCCCGGGAGGCTCCGGCAGTAACCCGGCCCTCGTTGCCGCAGCCAGAACCTCCATCATGGGGGCGTTGAGCCGTGAGTAGTGCGCCCGCAGGGGGCCTTCCTGTCCTGGGAGGGCTCGGGTGGTGCCTCGGGCCGGGGCGAACTCGTGCGTCGGGCCAGGGCGGTCTTGCGGGTGTTGCAACACCGGTTCGTGCCTTGGCCAGGTTAACCGGTCGCGATCTCGGCGCCCCTCTTCCAGCCTCGGCCAAGGGTGAGGCCGGTGCTCGCCCTGGAGCGGCTTTGCCGGGGGGAATAGGGCCTTTGTGCCGAGAGTCTCTTCGGCCAACGCATGCCTCTCCGCCATAGCAACCAACGCCTTGTAGTCGGTCGGCGGATCCCGGAGCAGGGATTTGTGGAGGCTCTGAGTCCGCAACCCCGTTTTGAAGGCCAGCATAAGCACCTCATCGCCGCATGTCACCACCGCCCGTCTCTCATCCTGAAAGCGGCAGAGGTATCTGCCCGTTCTCTCTCCCTCTCCTTGGACTATCGTACTGAGATAGTCTAAGGGCTTCTTTTTCGTCCGTCCGGCTCGAAACTCTTGGCAGAACTTGTGGGATAGCTCACCAAAGCTCCCAACGGATCTCGCAGGTAGGCCGAAGTACCAGTCCAGTGCGGTGTCCCTCAGGCTTTGGGAGAAATACCGACACAGGAATGCCTCATCCACATCATGCGCCTCCATCGCCCCCCGGTACTGCTGCACGTGCGTGAGGGGGTCGCCTCTTCCGTTGTATATGGCCAAGTGGGGGGGTTTGAACCTTATGGGTCTCGGAGCGGATGTGATCCATCGTGCAAGCGGCGTGGCCTCCTCCGGATAGGTAGGGCGATCGGGCGCATCCCCTCTCTGCCATTCGGGGGTCTGGCTTCGGTCGCGCCTCGGCCGTCGACGGTCCTCCGGCCCCGGGGAGTAGCCCGACGATCGCCTGGTGGGGCTCCTTCCTCGGGTCGAGGATTCGACGGGTTGCGGGCTACGGTTCTCCCAGCACCATCGCCTCACGGCCTGCTCCCCTCGGGCCTCCATCCGCTCCTGATTCTCCCGCAGAAGCCTTTCGCGCTCGGCGGTGAGGAAGCGCAGTCGCTGACAAATGGCTTCCTCGCGCAGGCAATCGGAGGGGTGGTGCAGGCGATGCTGGCTGCCTCCTCCTGGTGGGGACCTGGCCAACAACGGGCCCCGCCCGTCCCCGAGACGCCAACCCGTCGCCGTCACCTCCAGGATTTCTAGGTTGCTCTCGTTCTCCCTCCTTAGCCTCTTGCGCTCCGCGATGATGAGGCGGAGTTGGTGGCGGGCGGCCTCTTCGTCCTGGTAGGCCTTTCGGGCGGTCTCGGCCGCTTCGTCCAAACACCTTTGCACGGCGGCCGCCTCCCCCAGGCGCCTCCACCACTGCGCAACTTCCATCTCCTCTTCCCGGAGCCTCTGCTGGGCCGCGACTTCTTCGGCGAGCCCCCTGTTCTCCCCCTCCTCCTCGAACTGAGGGTGGAGATTCCGCCTCACGTTCTGGGGCTCCGAGGGGCCGGGCTGAGGCTCTGCCCCCACCGCCGGATAGCCTCCCCTGGCATGGGTGACAGCTTCGAAGCTCTTCAGGACGGCGTGGGCCGAAGTATGGTCAGTCTCGGTGCCCATCCCCAGAAGGGGGTCGGGCGTCGGGGTGATTAGTAGAGAGAGCGGCTCCTGCCCCACGGGATCCTTGCCGTGGTCAGGGTTCCGAGAGATCGGCATGGAGTCTAACATGGGTGTGACCCTTCATTCCCACAGACGGCGCCAATTGTTACGAGGTGGAACTCGCGTACAATGAATTTGTATTGTGGAGAACCAAGGGCACGGTGGTTATGTTGAGAAGAGGGTTTAGGTGGGCTGTTTAATGAGTGATTAGTGGGGTGAAGAGGTTGGACTTGCCGCCTGGGGTGGCCACGGAGTCGAATCTCACCGGACACGGCAGAGGAAGGTTGGATGGCAGGAGGCTGAAGTTGATGTCGACCAAGGGGCGAGCTTTCCTGCAGCACGAGCAACTCGTCAGAAGGGCGGGGTTGGGGTCCAACCCTTAGCCCCTCCAATGCCTAAGTCAGTAATAGGACTTAAAACGGGGGCTAGGCACGCCGGTCGGACTAACGGTGTGTCGACCGCACGTGGCGAGCTATATGTGGGAGAACAAAGATATGGACGACCTTTGCTCTCGTGTGTGAATGATGAATTGAGAGAGGATTTGCCAACCCCCTCACTGTAAGAGGAGAGGGGGTATTTATACCTGACGGGAGATGACTAGGCGGGGCTGACCTGGCATGCTGACTAGACGTGCTGAGCTGGCTCGGTTGTCAGCTGAAGCTTCGGACAAGGATGTCGGGAACAGGAGTGCCTGACCTGCTTTTGTCAGACGGTGCAACGGCCAGGGGTACTTTTGTCAGGGTGTCAGGGCCGAAAGCATTAATTGTCAGGGGGCTTAGCTTCCAGGGGTGCTTTGTCAGATGGTCGGATGGCGTTAGTGTCAGTCGTGTCCTTATCCTAGGTTGTTTGTCGTTGGTGACGAACTAAAGGTCGGGCTAGGCCATCCCTGGCGTCGCGGTTCATGGAGACCGGCTGGGTTGACTAGCTCGGCGGTTGTCCGACCCGGCCGCGCCCTCTTTTAGGTCGTGGGTTGTGGGTCGCTGGCACGGAAGGACCCGCACATGCCTATGTCAGCACATCCGGCGGTATTGTCCGGGCGCTCCCCAAGCGCCCTGCCCCTGGCGGGCCGTGCAACTGCGGTTGTGCTTCGACCGGATGGGGGGAGTGCTGCGAGGTGCGCCCGTTCCCGTGTAGCTTCGGTCTTCCGGGGAGGCGGCCCTTTCATGAAGGGGAGAGTTAATGGGGTGTGTTAGCGGATCCGGGCGGGAGTCGTACTCCTACGATCTTTAGGTCGTAACAGTATGTATTAAGTTTAAAGAATGAGATATACCTTCGCGTCGCTATTTGACTAAGGAGCTAAAATATTGAGACTCTCAATTTATCGATCCTCGCCAAATTTCCGTCTCACCTACAAAAGAGGTGTTATGTGTGACCTTGGAATCCAACAAGGTCTACTAGTGTTAGTCAACAAAGATTTAAGAACCCATACTTTTTTGAATTTAATATTGGAGTTCCTATATTTGAAATAGTACGATGTGTGACCAACACTATCACACGTAAAACACTTTGCATAAACATTTTTAGCAATGGAAGGCACATTGTGAAATTTTATATACTTAGGCTTTTCAACTTTTTTAGCACTAAATCCAAGGCCACGTCTATTATTGCCATACAATTGATTTCCAAGAATGATATCCAAATTTTGTTTTCCAATAGAAAATCTTTTTAATGACAATTCTAGGGTGGTGACTTTGGATTTCAAGATATCGTTTTCATTCACAAGCAATGTGCATTTACTAATGAAAGCTTGCTTGTTTTCCTCTTCTTTCTTTTCAAAATCCCTCATTTTTTCTTTAAGTTCAAGATTTAGCATGTTAATCTTTTCAGAAAGCAATTCATTTTTGTAGTGCCCTGTGAAGCTACTGCACATGTACAAGAGGGGGGGTGAATGGTACTTTAAAATAATCAAGATAGTTATTCCTAATTATTGTGCAAGAAACAAATGACAATGCAGAATAAACAACAATCAACAAGAGATAGTCAAACGCAAACAAAACATGTAACGGGTTCGGATCCACCCAAGTCTCCCCGACTTGTTCCCGGTGATCCTACGTCCCAACCACCCGGATCCCCTCCGGATACTTGAGTTAGAAACCCTAACTCAAGATTTAGCACTATGAAATTCTTGTGAAAAACCTTCACAAGACCAAATCATACAAATGACATGTGACTCTCACAAACCGGGATCACACCCTCTCTCACAACCGGGAGACACAATTGCAATATCAATTGAAATGAAATATTAAACAATTACCACAAAATCATATGCCTTGAGTATAACATACCAAATTAGGGAAAAGATGGATTTTGAGGAGAGAATGTCACCAAACCGAATCTCCACCAATAAGATCAGCGATCGAAGGCTAGGATGGAGGATGGTGACTTCGGATCAAGCTCTTGGCTTGGAAGGCTCACAATGGAGAGAATCTCTCTTGAGGAATATGGCTCAAAGAGTTGAGGGAGAGATTCTTGTGAGGAAGATGAAGCTTTAGAATGGAGTCGAATAGCTTCTCTTTGATATCTCTAAACCTCTAAAATGGCAGCCTTGAATACAAGGAAAGAACCCCTCCAAGTATATATAGGATAGTGGAAAGAGAGAGGAAAAATCGTTTCAATTAAAGCTCCAACGGCTCTATTTCTGAAGCAGTTAGTCGGTCTAAGAAGGATCACTGACCGACTAGATTGCCAACTAGTCGGTCTAAGAAGGATCACTGACCGACTAGATTGTCAACTAGTCGGTCGGTGATTCCTCATGAACTGACTAACAACTCGACAGCCAAAAGAGTGATTTCCAGGCAACATGAACTAGTCGGTCTAAGAAGACTTGCCAACCGACTAGTTTGCCAACTAGTCGGTCGGTGAGTGTTCTTTGACCGACTAAGAGTGAAATGCACGTAGCTGAATATAAGTTACACTAGTCGGTCTAAGAACAAATGCTGACCGACTAGTTTCACAACTAGTCGGTCGATGAATGTTCTTGGACCGACTAACTGTAAACAGTAACTCAGGCTGTACAGAGGCAAGCTCAACTAGTTGGTCTAAGAAGAATTCCTAACCGACTAGATCGTCATCTAGTCGGTCGGTGACTCTTCTTTGACCGACTAATTGATCAACAGGGAATGAGCTGAAATGAGTTAGGACATCTAGTCAGTTCATGAAGAGTTGCCGACCGACTAGATCGTCATCTAGTCGGTTGTTGACTCTACTTGAACAAACTAAGATGCACTAGAAGACGAGGGAAGAAGCGATAAGCTTCGGTAAAGTTTCTAATGGCTTCTATGATAAACCTAGCTCTAAGATATGAGTGAAATGAAGATAATAATGTAAGTCCTACTTAAGGCTTCACATTCTAATCTATGAAGCTAGAAGACAATAAATAATACATGACGAACCGTCTTCGAAGCTTCAATCTTCATTCTTCTTGACTTCAATATTGCTCCTAGAGCTTCAACGAAGCTTCAGGCACACAATCACGCGTATTGAGAAGTCTTGATACATCGCTTTTGATATACGTATTCTTTTGGCGACGATCTCCATAACTGCGCTCATAAACAGTTAGTACACGATATTTATGTTTGCTCATCATCCAAAATCAAATCTGGGGAATCAATACTCAACATTCTCCACCTTTTTGATGATGACAAACCAACATAAATAATAATCAATAATAATGATTCAATAGAAATTTACTTGCTCCCTCTGCATTGATGACACGTTAGTTCCGTATTCAATAATATTCATACGCATCAAGCAGACGAGGGAAATATAAAATATGAATCCTATTATTGCAATTTAGGATTCTAAATCCATTTTATATCTTAACTCCTCCTGAATCTAACATATCAACTTAGATTCATGGTTTATTGCTTTGATATCAATTAGCACATTGTCATTATTATTAATTCTCTCCCCCTTTGGCATTAGCAAAAAGAGTAGGAGGAGATCAATGATAAGATTACAATGGCTAAGAATTAAAACAAGAGAGTCTAAGAATACGACCACGGTCCAAATGACACCAAAGTAAAATACCAAATGTAAAATACCGAAGAAAATCAAAGTGTGCCAACTTGACCATAGTTGAAAATCGAAAAACGAAACCATCAAGCCATAGGCGAAAATCGAAATACGAAATCATCAAGCCATAGGCGAAAATCGAAATACGAAATCATCAAGGCATAGGCAAAAATCGAAATCTCCAAAACTCAAATTAATTTCACTTATTGTGTTATGGAACATGCTCTCCAATATCAACATTCTTAGTTAAATAGTGCATGGAAAACAATTCTATGTTTCCATAGAAAGAATTTCTATTTAACCAAGTTAATCGTCGAGCGACGAAATCAACATCAGAGACAAAAATCCAATGTGAAAACCAAATGTACCAAATACGGTACCAAGAGTAACATGCAAAAGTGTTATGCCAAAAACAATACTATCATCATAGAACTTATGGCATACACAATTCTAGCATACACATTGAAACAAAATGATACCAATGTAAATATTTTAACACTGCATGCATTCAACCTACATGGATACCAAATGTATATCAAATGTAAGAAGATACTTACAACATTAAGCTCCCCCTACTTTGGTGCATCACTTAAGCACCATCAACTCCATTTGAATGAAGATCTTTGCAAATCAAGGAGTTGGTAGGGTTGGTATCCCATGATGGATTGAACCTAGAAAGCATCATTTTGGTATCCAAAAATCTTTTTGGATCCTATGGGTTAGGCAATAAGTTTAGCGAACTAAATTCAAATTAACATGCACATCCATGATTAATATGCAAAATAAAAAATATAAACCAATTCTTACCACAATTGCGTTGGTACCCATAAAATGAAATTAAACTAATGGTACCAATCAATGAACGGTCAAAGGAAACTAACCCTTCGGAAACCAAGTCCACGGGGACCGTGATTTCCCAACATAATCATCATTCAAAATAATATCATTAATAAATGATTGCACATACAAATCCTTATTATACATGCTTGTGTTCTTCGGACCCCAAATGGTGTATGTCTTGGGAGTCCTAATCCTATTGGGAACATGCATACGTTGTTGATTTCTATGTGATGCATGCCGTGGGTAAGCATATGGCATATGATGCATTGGTGCATGATGATAATTATTCATATGAGAATAAGGATGGACATATGCTTGTGGTGGAACACGTGCATGATTGTGTCTCACATGGTGTGCACGTGCTCGTGGATGCGGAGCATAGAAATCATCATATGTGCCAACATGTGGAGTAGGATGTGTGTTCCTACGTGGCATGGCATATATGAAAGCATGACCCCTCTTTGGAGGTCCACCCAAAGTGGGTTTCTTTCCAAATGGGGGTGTGTTCCTAGCGCAAGCACCATTGGTAGAAGGACTACCAATGAATTGTTTACTCCCACTAGTAGAAGCTTCGGAAGATGGCCTAACAAAGGTCGTGGCCTATTTAGATGAGTCTCCCATCTTACACCCCAAACCAATGTGGTGATTGGCCGGAAGTAAGTCATTTAGGATATTATCCAAATGGCCCTTACCTTTATTGAATTCATGAATTCGGCCTAATGTGCACTCATACTTCTCGGTGAGAGAATGCATCGCAGCATCCAAGGTGGACACTTGCGATGTAAGTGCGCAAACACGTGATTTGAGATTCTTATTCTCAATACTCAAAGTTGAGATTTGAGACGTCAAATTCGCTATCACATGTTCATCCGAGTTCTCGACATGAACATGCTCAAGTTTAGATTTGAGATTTACAATCTCATTTCTCAACCCTTCAACAACGGTGTCGTTGTTGACGATGATAGGTTTAGGCGAGATTTTAAGACTTTCTAGCTCATTTTTAGTCTTAATGAATCTGGTAGCCAAATTAGAAAAATTATTCCAAAGTTGTTCATTAGCTATTCTAAGTTCGTTCTTTGTTACCTCACCGCCTTCATCCTCACTTTTATCCCGTCTTTCATCGGAGGAAGTCTCTTGATCACGTTCCTCTTTTCCCATGAAGCACGGGTGCGCTTTCTCCACACGTTCATCATCCGACTCTCCACTTGAGGAGTCCTCTTCGGAGTCGGTGAATGTGTCAATAAGTCCTTTCTTGTGCCTTCTCGACTTGTCTTGCTTGGATGCCTTCCACTTCTCCTTGTGTTTGTATAGAGGACAATCCGGCTTGATATGTCCTGGCTTATTGCATTTATAACACACGGGAGTAGAAGCATTAGTCGAAATAAATTTTGATTTACATTTCAACTTACCTTGTCGGAAGAATCGGTCGAACTTCTTTGCCATATCGGCCAAAGCTTCCAAGTCCAACTCTTCTTTCGATTCTTCTTCCGATTCTTCATCATCGGTAGATGGAGCGGCCTTGTATGCAATCGGCTTTTTCTTTGGCTCGTCTTGCTTCAAGTACGACTTCATCGTTTCTTTCATCATGAGCTTACTGTCCTTGCGTACCTCATAAGACATCAAGGTACCCATTAGTTGTGTGACAGTGTATGTTTTCATGTCATTACCTTCCTCGATGGCGAAGGTACGCTTTTCCCAACAAGAAGGAAGTCCATCGATGATATTTGAGACTTTCTCCTTTTGGGTGTATGTTTTCCCAAGAGCCTCTAATTCGTTGGTAATGTCAACGAATCGAGCTTAATACTCTTTCATCTTCTCACCCTGTTGCATATGAAATAATTCGAAATCTTTATTAACAACAACAAGTTTGGAGTCTCTTACCCTACTTGTTCCTTCATGCAAGATGAGGAGGGAGTTCCATATTTGATATGCACTCTTACATGGGCATATCTTATTGAAGTCCTCGGGCTCCAATGTGTATTGCAAGGCGTTCATTACCTTGGCATTGCTTACCTCCGCGGCAACCTCCGCGGGAGTCCACTTCGTGAAATCTTCTTCTTCGGGCTCGACATACTCCTTCATCGTGGCTCTCCAAAGTGAAGCGCTCCAGAGGAAAGTTTCCATCCGGCATTTCCAGTACCCGTAATTGGTACCATTGAAGGAGGGAGGCCTAGTTGAGGATTGCCCTTCCAAAACTGAAGAAGCTCCTTGACGGTCCTTGAAGACGCTGTAGTCGTTGTTCGTCATAGCTTTGAGCTTGTAGCTTTAACCTTGGATCTGATACCAATTGTAGTGTCCTGTGAAACTACTGCACATGTACTAGAGGGGGGTAAATAGTACTTTAAAATAATCAAGATAGTTATTCCTAATTATTGTGCAAGAAACAAACGACAATGCGGAATAAACAACAATCAACAAGAGATAGTCAAACGCAAACAAAACATGTAACTGGTTTAGATCCACCCAAGTCTCCCCGACTTATTCCCGGTGATCCTACGTCCCAACCATCCGGATCCCCTCCGGATACTTGAGTTAGAAACCCTAACTCACGATTTAGCACTATGAAATTCTTGTGAAAAACCTTCACAAGACCAAATCATACAAATGACATGTGACTCCCACAAACCGGGATCACACCCTCTCTCACAACCGAGAGACACAATTGCAATATCAATTGAAATGAAATATGAAACACTTACCACAAAATCATATGCCTTGAGTATAACTTACCAAATTAGGGCAAAGATGGATTTTGAGGAGAGAATGTCACCAAACCGAATCTCCACCAATAAGATCAGCGATCGAAGGCTAGGATGGAGGATGGTGACTTTGGATCAAGCTCTTGGCTTAGAAGGCTCACAATGGATAGAATCTCTCTTGAGGAATATGGCTCAAAGAGTTGAGGGAGAGATTCTTGTGAGGAAGAGGAAGCTTTAGAATGGAGTTGAATAGCTTCTCTTTGATATCTCTAAACCTCTAAAATGGCAGCCTTGAATACAAGGAAAGAACCCCTCCAAGTATATATAGGATAGAGGAAAGAGAGAGGAAAAATCGTTTCAATTAAAGCTCCAACGGCTCTATTTCTGAAGCAGTTGTCGGTCTAAGAAGGATCACTGGCCGACTAGATTGCCAACTAGTCGGTCGGTGATTCCTCATTAACCGACTAACAGCTCGACAGCCAAAAGAGTGATTTCCAGGCAACATGAACTAGTCAGTCTAAGAAGACTTGCCAACCGACTAGTTTGCCAACTAGTCGGTCGGTGAGTGTTCTTTGACCGACTAAGAGTGAAATACACGTAGCTGAATATAAGTTACACTAGTCGGTCTAAGAACAAATGCTAACCGACTAGCTTCACAACTAGTCGGTCGATGAATGTTCTTGAACCGACTAACTGTAAACAGTAACTCAGGCTGTACAGAGGCAAGCTCAACTAGTCGGTCTAAGAAGAATTCCTAACCGACTAGATCGTCATCTAGTCGGTCGGTGACTCTTCTTTGACCGACTAATTGATCAACAGGGAATGAGCTGAAATGAGTTAGGACATCTAGTCAGTTCATGAAGAGTTGTCGACCGACTAGATCGTCATCTAGTCGGTTGTTGACTCTACTTGAACAAACTAAGATGCACTAGAAGCCGAGGGAAGAAGCGATAAGCTTCGGAAAATTTTCTAATGGCTTCTATGATAAACCTAGCTCTAAGATATCAGCGAAATGAAGATAATAATGTAAGTCATACTCTAGGCTTAACATTCTAATCTATGAAGCTAGAAGACAATAAATAATACATGACGAACCGTCTTCGAAGCTTCAATCTTCATTCTTCTTGACTTCAATATTGCTCCTAGAGCTTCAACGAAGTTTCAGGCACACGATCATGCGTATTGAGAAGTCTTGAGACGTCTCTTTTGATATACGTATTCTTTTGGCGATGATCTCCATAACTGCGCTCACAAACAGTTAGTACACGATATTTATGTTTGCTCATCATCCAAAACCAAATCCAGGGAATCAATACTCAACAATTTTCAACTTCAAGCTTTGTCTTATCTAGCTTATACATGCTAATATCCTTTAATAAAGAGGGACACGAAAGACAATCAGTTTTTTCAGGAAAGCTAGCTTTCTCTTTTTCTAACATGGAAATGGTAGATTTGCATGCAACAAGCTCTTCTTTAATGTTTTTCATTTCTATATACATGTCATACTCAGTTTGTTGCATATCAAAGTTATCATTCCTATAACATTCCACATCAGCTTCTAGCTCATCAATTCTATGTTGTATTCCTTTACAGATTTCTAAAAGTTCAGCTTTAGTGGGAGATTCTACCTTATTGTGTTTGGCCATTAATGCCATGCAGGAGTGGGCTTCATGTTCCTCCTCCTCATCCTCAGCTTCGTTATCCATGTCCCACGTCAGCACTTTCGTTTTTCCTTTTGCAACTTGAGCTGTGTGTTGTTGTGGGCAATCTTTTATGTGGTGCCCTTTCTTCATGCATTTAAAACATTCGCTTCTATTAATAGCTTTCTGATCAGAGGAATTTCTAACAAAATTAGAATTATTAGAACGAATGAACCTTTTTCCCATCTTAGCTCTTCCTTGATCAGTCTGAATGTATCTCCTGAAGTCTCTGACCATTAGGTCTTGCTCTTCATCAAGATCATCATCGTTAGCTTGAAGAGCTAATGGTGTGGAAGCTTTGGCTTTCTCTTCAAGTTTCTCTATGGCTTCTATACTCTGCAACTCAAGCTCGTGTGACATTAGGTTGCCTATCAAGTCCTCCACTTTCATTGTTGACAAGTCCTTAGCTTCTTGAATAGCGGTGACTTTAGGACTGAATGAGCTTGGTAGCGCCCTTAAGATCTTTCATACATGTTCATGGCTAGAGCATGGATTATCGAGGGAACTGGATTTGTAGACGATGTCCGTGAACCTCGCAAACATCTCTTTCACAGATTCTGTTGGTAGCATGTGGAAGCTTTCATATTCTGTGCAAAGCAACGCAAGTCTGGATTCCTTCACTTACGATGTTGCTTCGTGTGTCACCTCCAGAGTATGCCAGATTTCCTGCGTAGTTAGACAATGTAAGATACGATTAAACACAGATTTATCAAGAGAGCATATAAGCACATTCATAGCTTTACCATTAAGAGTATAAAGTTTCTTATCAGCTAAATCCCACTTGTCTTTAGGCTTAATCATAACAGTGTCTTTAATTTTAATACTGGGTAGACTATACCCATTTTCAAC
Organism: Scilla litardierei; assembly: GCA_030789695.1. Lineage (NCBI taxonomy): Eukaryota > Viridiplantae > Streptophyta > Magnoliopsida > Asparagales > Asparagaceae > Scilla > Scilla litardierei. The sequence goes on along the minus strand of CM061142.1, from coordinate 443,648,042 downwards.
AATATCACACACATCATAATCTACAGACACTAAATAGATTTTCATCCTAGCCTTCCAATATGCAAAGTCTACACCGTTAAACTTAGGGAGACGGGCTATAGACTGACCTTCAGCAAAAGCACAATCAGATATATTCATGGACATCTAAAAATCTAGACTAGATCCTCTAAACTGGCTTCGATACCACTTGTTGGATCTGGATCGTAGCCTAGAGGGGGGGTGAATAGGCTAATAAAAATTCTCGTGCAACCCATGAGAAAACACACGCAGTTATAGGTACAGCAGTGTAATAAAATAGCAATCACAGATAATACACAGAAATACCCTGGTTCGTTCGTCCCCACGACCTACTCTAGCCCCCGAAAGTAAATACTAGATAGATGTGTAATCCTATACAGCTACAATGAGTCAAGATCCCAAATCTACTCTCACCTAGCTCGTACGCACACCACGTGCTCTACACTCTCAATCTAGTCAGATGCTCTCCCTCCGTGACGACTCCCAAAGTCGTCAGGTCCCCAAACAGTATCACAGAAGGTAAAGTTTCCCCTACAGAGATCGCTACAATAATAAAAATAATATAGTAAACAAGTTCAGAAATGCTCAGTATTTGTAGTGTAGTCGTCTCTGTCAATCGTCGCGAGTCAGATCGTATCTGACGTAGATGTCATAGTCTCCGCAAGTTGTGCAACTCAAGTTGTTGTTCTTTCTTGGATCCTCTTTGGATGCTACGGCATGGTATTGCTCAAGCAATGGTCCAGCCTGGCCTTGGTTGCCCACGCACTGCTGCGGACTTGTCTCTTGGTAGCTCACGCAATGCTCCTTCCTGGCCTCTCTTGCGACTTGAATCCTTGGAGCTTGTTTGATGGCTGGCCTCTTCAAACAATTACTGATGCATGAACTTTCTGGCCTCTTCAAAAAATTCGGCCCTTGCAATTAATGGATGGCTTTGTGTTTTGCTTGGTGAGTCAATTTTTTCAGCTCTCAAAGAATTTCGGCTGTGCTCCTCCTTTTAAAACAATGTCCTCTCTCAAATATAGATGAAGATGCCTGTAAAAGAAATTCGGCTGACCTTGTTTTCTCCTTTGGAACTTGGTGCGGCTTGATCTCCGTTCTCCCTTCTTGATTTTGCAGCACATGGGATTTGCAACAACACAAGAGGACAAGATGTTATTTAATTAAACCAAAGACTAATACATCCAATTACCTTGCAGAGATTTTATTTGCTGTCTCTCTCTCATGCGTGGCTTCTTGGAATTTGACAGCAGGTCTTTTGATCTCTTGCGTTGTTTTTTGTTCTTTTTGGAATGATGTATGGTTGACTGAGATTTTGTTTTGAAAAAAGAAACAAAAAGAACCCCACTTTGAAAGATTCGGCTGTCAACCCAAACAAATAAAAGAAAAATGAATTTGGCGCTTGATGCTCTTGGGAAGAGGAAGGAAGTATGCGGCTTGGGTGATGAAGCAGCAGGAAGAAATTTTGTGCGGCCTCTCCTTCTGGGTTTTTTTGAAAGAGAGATACAAAACAGACTTGATGCTCTTTTGAGAATGATGAAGTGCGGCTACAAACAAAAGCATAGGCCAAGCACAATGAAGTAAGGGGTTAAAAAACTTGCTTGGTCGCCGACTTCTTTTGATGAATTTTTTTTGCCTTGCGTGAATTGATGCTTGGGCAATTAATGAGGCCGACCAGGCTTTAACCCTAGGAGTTGTAGCCTTTATATAGCTTGGGTTTTTGGGAGAGGGTGCCGGCAAGAGAGAGTCCCTAGCTAGGTTTCAATTCGACTAGATGATGGCTAGACTTAGGTTGCAGCTACGGAGGGTCCCTCTAGGAAATAAGACTTGGTCTTAGAATTGGAGAATACCATTAGATATAGGAAAGCAAGATGAATTTGGCTAAGGGCATTGTCTAAAGGCATTGCATTGACTTGGTCCAATTTGGCTTGACTATGTGAAAAGCTCTTTGAACAAGTCCATGAGGAGTGTGTATAGCAATTTGTCCAACACATTGATTTACGTCCTCGCCATTTTTGCAAGCACTTAACACACACATCAAACGTTCACAAATGTTTGTCATCATCAAACAATAGATCCTAGATCGTTGTATCCAACAAGATGTCACCCGATCGGTTGGAAATCAGCTCAAAAGAACAGAGAACTCTGTCGGGTGTACACGATCGACGGACCGGTCGGTTGAGCTCTCCGGGTAATCGTTTGGAAAATTCAGCTACAGATGAACCGATCGGGTGAGATGTCACCCGATCGGTTGGAATTCAGCTTCAAATGGCCGAGAGCTCTGTCGATCTCACCCGATCACTGAACCGATCGGGTGAGCTGCTCTTCACTTCAGCCTCCGTCCGGGTCAGATACGTGTGCATTAACCGATCGGATGGCTGGTCCACCTGATCGGTTAAAGGCTGAGATATAGCAATCTTCATCTTTTGACCCTCTGGATCACGTGTAACTCCTCCCGTTGCTCCAGGGACTCAAGATATCTTCTTTATATGTCCCCAATGCTGGAAATCTCCGACATTCACACAAAACACAAAGAAGTGAAAGAAAACTAAAAATCACAAGAAAATGGGTATGGGACGACGAAAAACAATGGAAAATCACAAAGAAGACGTGCGTAAATACATAAAATATAAACACACGTCATCGATCAACGTGCTTGGCTAAGTTTGCTGGATCACCCTAGCTAGACTAGGGGTTAAGTGGTCCTGGCTTAGTCAATTACCTGGCCGCGTCCGCTGGACCACAAGGAGTCGAATCATGACTGTGTAAATCCATCGACTATACCTAAGTCAAATACGATAATAATCTTGTTCAAGATAAATCGTAACCCTCCTTGTTTTAGGAGTTGGTAACTGTAAGACCTATGTTCCAATTGTTGAGCTACACTCAAGCTGTGACATGGCAAACTTATAGAAACTGACTTCTTAAATACATATGACGAGATCTTGACTTGATCCAAACCGTCATGTCGTGAATACACCGAGAGCCGGCGTAAGTTGAGCCAATGATGTAGTCTAGACTTAAACCCAATCCATCGTGTCGTGAATACACCTAACGCTGGCGTAAGTTGAGCCATTGATGTAAGTTTAGTCCTGACCCAAACCGACGTGACGTGAATATATCAAGCGGCGGCGTAAGTCAGGCTGGACGCGAAAACAAGGGTCTGACTAGGCTGGTCATTATGATTTGGATGAGCACACTCATGATCATAAATGACTAGGGGTAAAACACATAGCGAATCATATTTTATATGATTGATAAAGAGTTCTTCTACCCACTGCAGAGTATGACAACTTGTTGAGCTACACTCAAGGTTTTCAGACTCGGGGTAGTCGGATCCCTCTCCCACAAATATTTTATATAATAAATTGTTTATTATTGTGACTTTAATTCTTAAAATTAGTGGGAGAATATAGTTTAATAAAAACCATCTAAACTATACAACGAACATATGCTAATTACATATCTATTTAAATGCGGAATGGAGTCGGGTCTGAAGTACATAATTGAAAAGAACGTGCTTGATGGGACTAACTTTAAAGATTGGCTAATGAATATTAAGTTAGTCCTCTCACTAGCTGGGATAGGACGTATTGTTCGAGGATGCTCCGGAGAAGCCTGACGAAGATGCAACACACGAAGAAAAGGAAGTCTATAAGAAGTACCAAAGGGATGCCGAGAACGCCAGGTGCCTTACTCTGGCTTTAATAAACAACGACCAGCAAAGGAAGCATGAACATTTAGATGTTCAAAGCATGCTTCTGAATGCAGAAGAGTTGTATGGCAAGCGGTCAAGAGCTGCCAAGTTTGAAGCCACGAGCAACCTCTGGGGAACTAAGATGGAGACGGGCCCCGTACAAGATCATATCTTTAAGATGATCGGGTACATGGAAGATGCTGCCCAGTTGGGTTTTGTCCTCGACGATGAGATGGTCGTGGACATCATCCTAAAATCTTTAACCCCAGATTTCAAACAATTCATTACTGGTTTCATCATGAACAGTATCGAAACGTATCTTCCTTGTCTCCTCAACATGCTTAGGCAGTTTGAGGAGATCAAGAAGAAACCGACTGTGTTGGTTGTTGGCTCTGCTTCTTCAGACCAGCCGAAAGGCAATGGTAAGAAGAGGCAGGTCCCACAACTAGCTAAGGTGAAGAAGGGGAAGAAGACAAAGGGGGCTCTGTCGAAATTCGAATGTTTTCACTGCCACAAGATAGGCCACTGGAAGAGGAACTGCAAGGTGTACCTTGCAGAAAAGAAAAAGGGGCATACTGATGCCACTACATCATGTACAAAAGTTCTTTTTTAATAAAGCATAAAATTTCTATAAATGCTTTGTTACATAGTATGAGATACTAAGACATCTGTGTAATGTATACAAGTATCTGATAGCGAAGCAAAGGATGGAAGAAGTTCCATGGATGGTCGGCATCGGAGTAATCATTGCTGCTGGGACCGTACAAGGACTTCGAGAGATATGATGAAGAAGCAATCGATATTTTTCTTATTTTTAATAAAATGTATCGATGCTTGGTTTAAAACAATGATTGAGTGTTAATCACTCGATGTTTATTTTTGATAAACAAGTCTGATTCATTTTAATGAATCCATTGTTGAATGATATCTTGAAAATGTGCTTTGATAAAATTGTGATATATTGTGAATGGCTAAATGTTGTGGATTAGATTGTCTGTGTTGGCATGCATAAATTCTTGAGTTGTCATTCAAAGCTTCTGACTCAATTTGATTGTTTTGGAGTTGACGATATATTATAGCCAATCAATAGTTACATGTAGGTTCCAGGAGCATAAAATTTGATATGATCCAAATTATACGCAAGTTAAGATTAATTGTTAATCAAACTACATTTGGTACCTTATAAGATTAAATGTAGTAAAAGGAAAGTACAGTGTAGGATGTTTGACTGAGTAGGTCAACATCAAGCCTCCTATAAACAGGTCTTAATATGACTCATTCGTCAAACCCACCTGACACGGGTATATTCCTATTCGGCACTTATGAACTGGTTATACTTAATAAATAGTCTAAATATGATTTAGATACTTAAGTGAAAGTATTTAACCAGATAGTTCTCAAAGTCAGTGGGAGCTGGCATATAACTTAGTTTCGTCTTGGACTAAGTAAAAGGTTTCCAACTTATTAAATCGTCTATATGCCAGATTAAATCAAAATAGTTTTGATTGTGTCAAGCATATAGAGACTTATGGTGTCTCTTATGTACTAGACATAATTGACACAAAAATAATTGGAATGAGCCATGACTGACTTGTAAAAATGACTAAAGCTGCATCATATTGTATGAGCTAAATTGTTAGCCATACAAAAGGAAAAATTGTTGGATATGATCCAAAGCAATTTCGAAGGATCATCAAGTGATGTATATATAAGACTCCACTAAAAAGCAAAATAGATATACCTTAGCATATCCATTCTTAGGTTTGACATATGAATGTCCTGTGTGACTGATATGCTATAGAGGTATGAGATACCGAGATAAATAGCCTAAGTGCAAGGGGGAGATGTAGGAAGACGTATACCCTTGAGGCATTTATCCTAAGAAAATCATCTCGTTCTAATAATTATATGGTATTAATTATCCTAAGTATGAATTCGTAGAATCATATACTTAGCTATTTCCTTAGACTTATGGTCAGGTTATTACGTATCCAGATGTAGATATCGATTATAAGAAGTTAGTGACCGATTAGAAACTTAAGTCTTAAACAGTTCATGGTCATATATGTGTCGAGAATATGATATCGACACATCGGTTAGACCATTATGTCTCTGTCTTACCTTAGGGTAATGATGATCTCACAGTCATTCGACTTGGCGAAGTCGGAGATGAGACATAAGTGCTCATTAGAGAATAAGTTCACTGAACGACCAACTTAGAGTTATTAAATGGTTAAGCTTTAACTAGACTGTCAATAATAACTCTAGAGTGATGATAGGTAAGCTGATCCTTAAGACCTGAAGTCATCAATACAAACCTGTGAATGGATAGTGTCACTGAGATCTATGATCTAGCTTCGAGGCTCGGCCTGCTGAAAGATCTTAGGTTGGGTGACACCTGAAGCCCATGAGTGAAGTAGATGACTAAGATGGGATTCGTCTCTTCTGTTAAAGGGAAGTTAGTGTCACTGGATCAGTACGGTCTTTATGTTAATCCTCGGTCGGGGTACGTTGTAAGATGTACAATGTGAATATGACAAAGTCCGATGTACTGACCGATGCTGGCTAGTGGGGTTGACAGTAAAACCATACCCTAGGCCATGCAGAGACACAGTCTTGATGAAGGGACTAAAACTATGGTATTCATCACTGACACAGTTAGATTGATCCCGACGACACGTTCACCAATGGGTCGATCATGTAAGTATGATTTTAAAACAGGGACGATGCCTGCTGCTCGTGGTTACCGTCGTCTAGGGGTTTTCAAGCCCCAACCTGTAGTAGGCTCAGGCTGTAGGGTCTCACACCGAGTAGTATCTATGTCTTAGTAATAGGAAGAACGTTAAGAGGAATTCATTCGATGAAATGGAATACTTAAGTACACAAGTTAGTTGTGAGTTCAATATGGGATAAATTTTGCATGTGATGCAAACTAGATTAAATATTTCGTGAATTGTTTACAGTAATATTTAATAGAATAAATGCGTTGGAAAGGTTACCTGGATGACGGGATCGTCCTGGTTTAAACACAGGCTCAAACCACTTCAAAACGGAGCTCAAATGAGCCCATAAAGTTGAAAACAGTAGAGAAGCACCAAAGTGGGGCAGACCCACCTTAGGGGAGACAAACCCACAAGAAAGGCAGGCGTACCCGCTTTCGAAGCCGGGCCCGCCCGCTTCAAAAGCAGGTGCACCCGCTGCCACTAGCGGGCGCCAGCCCGCTTGGCGGGCTGGGGCACCCGCTAGGGCAGCAGGCGCCAGCCCACTTGCCAGGCTAGGGCACCAGCTCGGGCAGCAGGCGCCGACCCACTGAGCGAGCCGAGTGCCCGATGAGCGGGCTGAGATGTTGGAACTTGGTATATTCCATCTTCTATTCCATATGGTTTTGATGTGACAATCAATATATTTTATGTTACTAACTCTATCTATGTAGATGTGCAGACTTACAGCTTATTCTATTCACATTATGTATATGTTCACTATATAAGAACTCTCTGCGAAAGAAGCTTCGCTACTCATATTACTTTCAGATGACATATCTTTGGAATGATGTAATTTTATTTTTAGATAGCTTCAGGGCCTTGGCTATAACATATCATATATCCCTAAGCTCCAAATTACATTATCTTCCAACCCAATTGATCCTAAGTCAAAATTCCCATTTTTCATATTTAGTCGACTAGGATTTTTCGTAGTCTACAAAGAAAATTTTCTTTGACTTTTGACTTGAAAATTTCTGACAAGGATCTATTCATTGACTGATCCACGTCACCATCTTCACATAGTCAGTTTATGACCGTTTCAAAATTAGTCGACCTACATTTTTTCGTGGTCGACTAAACGATTTTTTGACCGTTTGCGTCACAACTTTCTAGACAATTTCTATCCATTGAAACTTCCTCCATAACTGATTCTGAGCACTATAAAAGAAGGGGTACCACCTCTCTTTTCATTCACTACTTTTCCTCTTCTTTTGTTTTCATTTGTGGAAATTAAGGCTTTAATTCTCTTGGGAAAAGTTGTTTATTGCTCTCATTTGGAAGAATAAATTCTGATCGCTTTCTTCATTTGAGAACTAAATAACTTCAAGGGTGTTTCGCCAATTCCACATCTAGAAACATTGAAGTTCTCATTTGTAATACCATGCTTTGAATTCATTCTTGAAATTCATACCAAGGCTATAGGTGTTTTCTTATCTCATTATTTCTTTAACAAAGTTTGAATCTCTAGTTGTAGAGATTGTACAAAGTTTGGGACACTGGGAGTGTCGCCATTTTTTTAAGTTCGTACTTGTAGGGCAAGTGATTATAGTGGATTGAAAATCTCTACGGGGAGTAGAGGACTGGAGTAGGATCAAAGAATCCAAACCAGAATACATCTTTGTATTTGCGATTGGTTTATTTTCAACACTTGTCATTTAATTTCTGTTCCATCTTTGCAAATTTAAGAAACATTTTATTTGCAACAAGTTTTTATAATACACTATTCAACCTCCCTTCTAGTGTATTCGTGTATACATGCAATCCTACATTTGGTATCAGAGCAGGATTAAGATGGCAGAACAGAATATGACAGCAGTTTCACACAACTATTCATCACAATATCCAGAAGGCAACTCTCAAGTTCGTCCTCCTCTATTTGATGGTTCCAATTATTCATACTGGAAGGTTAGAATGGAGATTCATCTCCAAAGTATGGATTATGCGTTATGGAACATCATAGAGACATGATATCAGAAGCCAACAACTCCCTTCTCTGATTGGACTGCCAACGACAAAACTGTAGCAACCAACAACTCAAAGGCTATGAATTCTCTATTCTGTGCCATGTATAAGAATGAGTTTAATCGAGTATCTCAGGCCAAACCTGCTAAAGATATTTGGCACATACTCGAGGTAACTCATGAAGGAACCAATAAAGTGAAGGAAACTAAGATTTCTGTTTTGGTTCACAAATTTGAGTTGTTCAAGATGAAGGACAAAGAGACAATTAGAGAAATGAACACCAGGTTTACTAATATTATAAATTCTTTAAATGCTCTTGGAAAGACTTACACTCACTTGAACAGGTTCACAAGATTCTTAAAGCCTTAACTCCAGAATGGCGTCCAAAGATCACAGCAATTGAAGAAGCCAACGATCTCTCAATTTATCTGTTAAAGTCTTGTTGGTAATCTAATGGCTTTTGAAGTTCAATTGGAAGACGAGAAAGAAGAAACACATCAGAAGAAGAGAGTACTAGCTTTTAAAGCTTCATCAGAGGATGAAGATTTAGAAATGGATGATGATGTTGTTGCTTTTCTCACAAGGAACTTTAAAAAGTTCTTAAGAAAAGGTAAGTACAACAATTTCAAATCTAAAAATTCTGATTCTTCTCTTTATTTTAATTGTAATAGGCCAGGATATATTAAAAAGGATTATCCACTCCTCAAAGGAAAGTACAAAACTTCCAACAACTACAACAATGATCATTTCAAGAAGGAAAGGATGTTTGATAGAATGAAGAAAGCATTCGCAGTAACTTGGGATTCTTCAGATGAAGAAGACAACAATGAAAAGAATGCTAACATGTGCTTTATGGCACAAAATGATGAAAGCGATGTAAGTACTATTGACAATGAAGAATTATTAGATGCATTTAATGATCTCTTTGTTCGTTTCAAAAGACTAAATGCACAACACAAGTCTTTGAAACAAAGCAATGATGATCTTATTCTTGAACATCAAGAATTAACATCAAAATGCACTTCATTTGATGCAATAAACACTGAGAATACATCTTCTCAAATCTTGGATCTTAGCAAAGAGAATGATCTTCTCAAAACTAAGAATCAAGAATTGTATGCACAGATATCCAAGATGGATAATAGTATTTCATCACTAAAGATAAAGTACGATGAGATGTCTTCTAATGTTAATAAATTTAACAAAGGTAAGACTAATCTCGATGATTTGCTTCAATTGTAATATCCAGCAAATCATAGGCAAGGATTGGGTTATTCTAATAAGAATATATCCAAACCTTCTAACACATCTTCATTTGTTGGAAAGACAACTTTTGTAAAACCACAAAAGAAGAATCATGCATTCATCTACATGGAGATAGTAAACACTTCTACATCTTCTTCACAAAGAAATGTTTCAAACATTTCAATTGCATCTCCTAAGAAACCTAATACAATTAGTATATGGATTCCTAAGGATACATGTTTAGATAATAGAAAATCATACATTTCTGATTATATGCAATCTATTGTTCATTCTGTTAATTATTTAAGAAAGCCAAATTCTACTTGGGTTTGGCTACCTAAGATCTAATCCCAAGGACCCTAAAGAAAAAGGGTACCAATACTTCATATTTTATTTTTTAGGTACCAAGAAAGAAAGATGGATCTTAGATAGTGGTTGTTCAAAACACATAACATGAAACATCAATCTTCTTTCAACCATTTAATATAAAGATGGAGGCTCAGTAACTTTTAGTGATAACAACAAAGGAAGAATCATATGCATTGGAACAGTTGGAAATTCCGATCAACATATCATTGAGAACGTACTCCTGGTTGATGGTTTGTAACATAATTTGCTTTCCATTAGTCAATTATGAGATAAAGATTTTAAAATTAATTTTGAACAACATGATTGTATCATTTATAATTCTGATATGTCTTCTATTTTATTTCGTGGCAAGCGTAAGAATAATATTTATATCTTATGCATGTCAGTTACCACTCACAGTCACTGTTTGATGATTTCATCATACGATACACTTTTATGCATAAACGTTTTGGACACACTAATTTAAAAAATCTTGCACATATTTCAAAACATAAGTTAGTTATTGGAATGCCAAATATTTCATTCAAACACAAATATTTTTATGATGCCTGTCAACAAGGAAAAATGTACAAAACTTCTTTTAAATCAAAGGACATCATCTCAACAAAGAGACCTTTAGAACTCCTACACTTGGATTTATTTGGTCCTTCAAGAGTAGCCTCTTTGAATAAAAATAGATATGCATTTGTTATTGTTGATGATTATTCACAATACACTTGGTTTTTATTCTTACATAATAAGAATGATGCTTTCGAAGAATTTTCCATTTTTGTAAAAAGATTCAAAAGATCAAATCCTCGAACATTGTTCTATTCATAGTGATCATGGGGGAGAATTTGAGAATGAATCTTTTATTAAGTTTTGTAATGAAACTGGTATTACTCACAATTTTTCTTTTCCACGTGCTACACCACATAATGGTGTTGTAGAAAGGAAAAATAGAACTCTTCAAGAATGTGCCAGAACAATGCTTTATGATAGTAACTTACCAAAATATTTTTGGGCAGAAGCTGTTACAACTGCTTGTTACATCTTGAACAAAGTTCTTATAAGACCATTTCTAAACAAAACTTGTTTTGAATTATTCGTCGATCGTATTCACCGAGTATCTTATTTTGAAGTGTTTGGATGTAAATGTTTCATTCTTAACACTAGAGATGCACCTGACAAATTTGATTCTAAATCTGATGAAGGAATTTTTGTTCGATACTCAACATGTAGTAAAGCCTACAGAGTTTTCAATAAAAGAACTTCATCAGTTGAAGAATCATTACATGTCACTTTTGATGAGACACCCTCATCTAATTCTCGAATCATTGATGAAGAATAGAATTTTTTACCAGTAATTAAATCTTTTGATAACGTTAAGCTACTAACCCTTCTGTTGAGTCTGTTTCAGATCTTCCAAAAGCATTTGCATAAGTTCCAAATCATCCATCAGATTTAATCATTGGAGACATCACAGATGGAGTGAAAACTCGTCGACACATAGAACAAATGGCACATTGTGCATTTCTATCATCCATTGAACCAAAGAACATTAATGATGCTTGTAATGACAGTTCATGGATCATGGCTATGCAGGAAGAACTCAATCAATTCCAAAGGAATGATGTTTGGGAGTTAGTTCCTCGACCTTCAGATCATCCAGTAATTGGTACCAAGTGGGTATTCAAAAATAATTTGGATGAATCTGGACATGTAATAAGAAACAAGGCAAGATTGGTTGCACAAGGTTATAATCAAGAAGAAGGTATTGATTATGAAGAAACCTATGCACCAGTTGCATGCCTTGAATCTATAAGAATGTTATTATCTTATGCATGTTTTAGAAATTTTAAATTATTTCAGATGGATGTTAAGAGTGCTTTTCTCAACGGATTTTTTAAAGAAGAAGTCTATGTTGAACAACCTCCTGGTTTCCATCATGAAAATCCAGATAATCATGTTTTCAAGTTAAGAAAAGCTTTATATGGTCTTAAGCAAGCACCTCATGCTTGGTGTGAAAGACTTAAAAGTTATCTTTTGAATTTTGGTTATTCTATTGGTAAAATTGATTCTACTTTATTTATCCAAAATATAGGTTCAGATATAATTATTATTCAAATATATGTTGATGATATTATATTTGGCTCTACTAATGAATCTCTTTGCCATGATTTTTCTAACATTTTGCAGAAAGAATTTTAAATGAGTCATATGGGTGAACTCGCATACTCCTTGGTCTACAAATCAAGCAAATGAAGGAAGTAATATTCATCCACTAAAGCAAGTATTCAAAAGAACTCATCAAACGCTTTGGACTTGAACATTCTTCAGATAAGCATACTCCTATAAGCACATCAACATCTCTTGATAAAGATTTAAATGATAAGGATGTTGACCAACGTCTCTATAGAGGTATGATTGGTTCTCTACTTTATCTTACGGCAAGTAGACCAGATATTATGTTTTCAGTATGTTTATGTGCTCGTTTTCAATCCAATCCAAAACTTTCACATTTAACTGCTGTGAAAAGAATTATTAGATATATTAAACATACATCTGATTATGGTTTATTCTATCCTAAAACTAGCACTGATGATTTATTATCATATAGTGACGTGAATTTTGCTGGTCGTAAATCAGACCGAAAGAGTACTAGTGGCACATGTCATTTTCTTGGATATGCCTTAGTCTCTTGGTTTAGCAAAAAGCAGAACTCTGTTTCATTATCTACCACAGAGGCAGAATATTTTGCCCCTGGTTTAACATGTGCACAAATTTTATGGATAAAACAAACTATATCAGATTATGGCATTCAGTGTTTCACATGCCCTATTATGTGTGACAACACTAGTGTAATTAATTTATCTAAAAATCATGTTCACCACTCAAGAACTAAGCATATTGACATATGTCATCATTTTTTGGATGATCATGTTCAAAAAGGTGATATTTTATTAAAATTCATTTCCACTGAATTTCAAATTGCCGATATTTTGACTAGGCCTTTGAAAGAGGAATCTTTCATTAAACTTAGAAGAAATTTGGGCATCATCAGTGAATCTGAATTTGATATATAAGGATGTTAATTTGTTTCAGTTTTTGAGAATTTTTCTATAATTTCTTTGGTCATTATTTGTTTTTAGCCGACTACATATTTTTGTCGCCGATTAATTCTTCAACCTCATATATCGTGTACTTTTGATGGTTATCTTTTTGTTTTGACCCATGTGTTACCATTTTTTGTCCCATATCATTTAATATGCGGTCTTGGAAATGAGATTTTTTAAACAAAATTTTATTAAAACCTCTTACCTTCTCTCTTACATACGGTCAGAGGATTTGACCTCTCTTTACTTTGTTTCTTGGAATTTGGAATGACATTATGCTTTGTCATTGGAATGAGGATTTCCTTTACCACTTGGCCCTTTCCCATTGCAAAGACCCACCAACCCGTCCTTGCCTCTTAAATTTGTCTTTGAACATCAATTTTTTTATTTTTTAGACTTTATTTCTCTCACCCACTTTGTTTGTCTTTTCCAATGTCCTTGGACAACTCCCCTTTCACTTTTTGAATGACAAACTCAACCACTCTTTCTTTAAGTTTTGTCTCTTTCTTCTAGTTTTAAATAGTCATGCCCTTTGATATTTTTTGGTTATTTCAACCGTTTCTCTTTCAATTTTTGTGTGTCTCTTCTTCTTCGCGTCTGTTTAGTTCTCTTTTGAAAACATACGGTTTTTGTAACCCATTCAATTTTTGCAACTCCCTAACTTGAATCTGATCATGGCATCCATTCGGTTTCAGCATCCCTCTTCTCTTTCCATTTATATCACCCGATTTCTTTAATTTTTTTCCCTTCAACCTATTCACCTTCTTCTTCCTTTATTCATCTTGTTCTTTCCCATCACCATGGCTGACCCCGAGTTTTCTTCCTGTTTCTGGTCCTCTGCCACCAAAACCCGCTACCACTCCTTCGAAGCTACCCGTTTTCATCCGGAACGCTTCCTCGATTATGCCACTCTCTACGCCTTCAACGTTTGCAAGATTCTCGAAACAGTCGGTCTTCACAACATTTGGGACAGTGCCAACAAGGTTCCCTATTATCCTTTGCTTGTGAAGGAATTCTTCACGAATCTTTATACGTCTGTCCACCATGGGCAAAACGTCCTCACCACCATGGTTAAAGGCGTCTCTTTTACTGTCTCCAACAATACCATTGCACAGATCATTAATTAGCCCACTGATTTCCACGATTCTCTCTCTTTCCAGATGACCGATCCCACTATTCTCTCAAAATTGGCACCTAAATTTGTATCTCACATGTCGGCTACTCATCTTCATCCCGATGTGCCACTCCTTCTGAAGGCTATCGTTCACAATCTCATGCCAAAATCAGGGTCTCTCAATTATCTTAGCACCTCCCTAGAACATTGTCTATATGCTCTTATGGGTGGATTTACGATTCACTGGGGTAATGTTCTATTTTTCACTCTTGTCAAATGCGTTTCTACTCACTTCTATTTCCCTTGTTTGATTACTCTCATCCTCTGTTTTATTTCTGTTCCCACCGATGGTGAATACTTCATCCACAGTGATGTTCACTTTGACGAACTTACCCTAACCAACATGCGCCTTCCGAATCCTCCTTCCTCTTCTGAATCTGAGGATGCTAAAGATACTGACGATGATGAGTCTGATGCGGCTCATACTAAGACCCTGCAGTTTCCATCTCCCACGCCTACTGCCACCCATGGCTCTTCCAGCTGCAAGTCACGCCCAAAGCTTCTTGCTTCAAAGGATGGCATTTCCCCTTCCTGTGAGACTAATGTCATTCTCATCTGTTGCCTTACCACCGTCTCTGAAGGATTCGCAGGAATCCAGATGTAGTTTAGTGCTTATGATGCCACCCTGAAACATCACTCTGAATTGCTTGATCAAGTTCGGACCAATCAGTCCTAACTTGTATCCTCTCTTGAGGCACTTCAGGTCTTGCCACCGCGTCGTACCCGTCCACGTACTTCCTCCCCTGGATCCTCGTCATATCACCCTTAGACCTTGTGGTTGTTTCGACTTTGATCGTAGCTGTTTTCAGTTCATTTTGGGTTGTTGCTTCTGGGTGTTTTTCTGTTTTTATTTTTGGCGTTGGTTTG